>JAVFBX010031080.1:0-31053 GCA_034783855.1 Mopalia kennerleyi | reverse complement strand
GGGTTAGAGTATCCTTAATTGTTTTGTTCGTTAAAGAAGTGGGGAGCAAGTTTGGCTCCCCATTACTGAAAAAGAAGATTTGGTGTGTTATTCAATGCCAGATTCAATAGCGGGTTGTGGGTCCTAACTACATGATAAGTAATGGTTTTGCGTTATTGAGTACTACTAGTATGTTTCGGAGAGAGCAGCGCCCTCTAGGTGACGTCACAGGTTGTACGTATGGCAGTGGTTTCGGGACTTGACTCTTTTGACTAGAGAAAGGGGATGCAAGTCTTATTTACTAGTACAGAGAACGGGCGTCTTGAGTCAGCGGTATAAAAGTGTTCATGGTCAAATTGATTCTATGCGTGGCGGCCTAAGAGCAGTGTAAATGACCGAGTCGGATGTCAAGTCATGTTATGCAATGCCTTTGATATTGAAAATATATGTCAATGATAGTTCGTATAAAAGTGTCTCCTGGTGTCATTAAAGTGAATGAGAGAAGCTGTTTCTGTTAAATACACATAACCAACATGACTGACATCCCGTCAACTAAAGGGGGCACTGCAGAGATGAAATGAAAGGGGAGGTTGGATGAAGATGTTGCTTTGCGCGCTGCGATGTGGGAGAATCCCTGGCACTTGGGCTAGCATTTGCTATTTCATTATGGGATTAAGGGTTGTAACTTATTATGTAGTGCGAAGCGGACGAGAAACAGCGCACCACTAAATAATGAAGGGTTGCAAGAAATGCTGCCATGGGGTGGTGTGGGTGTCTTCCTGTGAAGCTTTGGGCGCAGAGGACTCTCAGGAGAGTTGACGAGATGTGATGTGGGTGTCATGGAGTGCAACGTGTACGGGGGACCTAAGTGTAATAACCAGACCGGTAATTCGTTTGTTTATAACATGGGTTGATTTCGTTTCAAAAAAGAATTGAGAGGTGCGCAATCGGAAGAAGGGGTTTTTGCTGGTACAACACGTCACCACCACACCCGTGAATTACTATACGGTGGAAGAGATACTGAAAACAGAAAACCGTCGTAGAAAAACATTCCATTGGGTCAAGTGGCTGGGCTGGCCTGCTAGTTTCATTTCGTGGATTCCTATAACAACCTCGGCACGTATTTTAACACCTTAGCCTACACAGGTGTAGATGTACGACCCTAGAGGGAAATACCTTATTTTTCGACAAGGTATGGAAGACAACCGTGGTGAAATAACAACCCCATCCTCAAACAACATGTGAGTGTAGTCTGTACTTTTTACTCACATTAGGACTGTGGGTGGGAGCACTCAGTCTAGACGTCTGGCTTGCGTCGGGTCGATACCCCCATAACAGACCGCACCTCAGCCACCTTAAGCCTGTCTACTCTCATTGACCTCAACCTCCAGTGGCCACCATCATGACTGTCGACAATAGCACCGTCAACAGCACCACTGCTAAAGGCACCATCACTGTCAACGGTACAACGTCATGAACACGCGTTTTCAACACTCGTTTACTGCCCTCGTCAGTGGGGTAACGGAAAGTGGAAAGTCGTTCTTTATCCGAGCTTTGATTCGACACGTTGCCCGATTGATTAACCCCATACCGGCTCGGATCGTGCATCATCGCCAAACAGATGAACCCTGGCCATACGTCTTTGTGTGTAAGGTTTTGAGGTCGCTGCACGGAATTAACGGGTATTTACTGATTGACTTGAAGCAAACGATACCCGATCATGTTCGTGTATGCACAGGCGCATACGCGGGGCCATCCACAATGTGTACGTGCGGAAGGTATAACAGCGAACGTAAGACCACTACACGTCTCAGCCTTCGACAATCCCAGAGGGTGGATGGGTAAACAAAATGTCTGCACGAAGAAACATAAACCGATGTATTGTGTGTTGGCCACAGCCCCACCTGACGTCTCTCGCGCCCTATCCGTGGTAGCGACAACCGTGTTCTGACGTGCCTGTGTGAGTGTACCAAAACACTTTGATTGGGAACAGGCCTCTCACTAACCGCGCGGAACACAGCTCCTTTTGGCTAACATATCTGTCATTCTTAATCGGAAAAGAGCAGTCGTTCAACGTGGTGGGTTTTACTCAGGGCTCTAGCTTCGCCCCTCATAGGCCTCGTGAGTTCGCTGTTGACCGAGAAACGCTACATCGCCAAGTCCTACCCACCCACGATCCACACACGCCACACCCACGACCCAACAGAATGATGACATCGGTGAAAAAGATAGATTTGGTGCTGCCTCGGTTATTGGAAGTGCTGCAACTTGCCGCCACCAACACAGACACGGCGCAGTACCCTGTGGATCAATGCGTCACACAATCTCGATCAGGAGATGGTACGATATTACGACGATCGAACCTGTCGGGTACGGAGAAAATTAAACAGTACGATCAGACGTAGCGGTTTTGATCTTTCAGAATCAACTACGTTGGTCCCCACCAGCGCCAAACGCCAACATGGATCTATCGAGCCGACCGGCGCTCAACCCGTCCAGATGGAACGTCACCGACAACACTAACGCCACATCCACTGCAGCCACAACATCAGCATCGTCAGCCTTGACATCAGCATTTGCGCCAGTGTCAACTTCATCGTCAGCATCGTCACGAGACGACGTACAACGCGTCGAAGAAAATGTGTTGAGCAGTGCCGTGTCCCCATCCATCTCCGTAAACAAAGTTCACGCTTTGTTACAAAGCATCAAGACGAGTCCCCCACCGGTTTAAACGAGACGAGTCTTGGCCATCGACGGGACGCACATGGTCGATCTCACCAACTACGCTCTTCGACAACGGCGTCACGGGGCGGTCCGAGGTCGTGAGGTCTTGTTCGGCGCGTTCAAAGCGATAAACATCTGGAGAGAGTGGATCCCCAACAGAACGTGGTGAATCCCTGGCTGGACGGCATCCTACTGAGTGAGATCCTTAGCAAGATCCCCTGTCGGACCACGCACGCGGCAGAGCGGCTTAAAAACCTCAGTTAGACCCGTGATTGCGTGTGGGGACGAGATGTTTTACGTGACCCTACCCAGAAACAGTTCGATGGGAGTGTTCCCCATACAATACGGTCACCCATTACACAACCGGAATACCCCCAGGCCATCCGGCTGACCGGGGGATGGTAATGTGGCTTGGTTGGTCTCCAGTACCCGCACAATTAGTTCAACATGTAGTTGCACCCATGTAACGCCTAATACTTTCTGCAGGTTACTATCCTGCGCCAACGTCACTGGCCAAGGCCTTGGGCGGGTTTTCGAAACACACGCTACTCTCCCAGCAGAACGACACAGTAGACGCCGTGGGCTTCGCCATTTATTAAACGCATCAGTTGTTCCAGTTCTTGTTCCGTAAAAAGTTCGGTTTGCAATAAGTCGACGACCAGCAGTTTAGTGTGGATTTCTGGAGCATGATCACCGTACGGAGTCATAAAGGGAAATCGGGCCGTCTTGACTAGCCCGAGAGCGGTCTTCGCGTCTTGTACATTAACTGTGACTTCGTAGAGCCTTGCGTATTAGGCGATACCTTCGTCCCTCTGTATTGGACGGTGAGCATCTATCACTGCAGCAACGGGCGAGTAGTGAATTTCGACATATTCCCCGAGCAGAAGAAAAAGTTCACCACTACGGAAATCGATTACGGGAGATCGGTTCCATTCTTACGTGGTAAGGTGTTGATCGTTCTTCTATACTTTCGACAGAAGCGTGCTGCCCATTTCACCTAACACGATGACAACTCGACGATAAGTTTATGTCAACAACTACACTCGATATGCAGGTGGTGGTGGTGGCGGCTTAAACGTGTTCAGAGGAGCTCACAGCCAACAAGTTTATAGAGTGGGGAACATATTTAGCAGCGTGTTCCAACTGGTCAGACCCTGGCCCTGTAAGGGGTCAAAACGATGAGCAGTGGTCTGGGAGCCATATACAGGAGGAGGTCCAGGGGGTACCTGTCAAAACGGCCATGAAACGTCCTGCGACCGAAGCAGCTAAAAAGCCTTTCATTCAAGTCGACGTCACGGTGACGGTGTCCTTCACAGAGCTGAAGGGGTACTGGTGTAGGATGAGTATCATCGTGGTAGTTTACATCCCGAGCGAACGACGTACACATACAGCGTGTTGAGGCTCTTCCTCGAGAGTAAGTTGAAAGACTTCAATGTTAACGTGAAATAACGACTCTGCAAGATCCAGGCGACTGAGGGGTACCCCACGAAAGTGTTTGGCCTCCAGTTAACTGGTGGTGCCTGGTCCAAATGGTTAACCAGGCAACGGAAAAAACACAGGTTTTCTTTCTATCGACCGTTCGATCCGTTGTCTTTACAGTATATGCCTGTGTTGTCGAGCAGGTAGTCGGGAAAGACCGTAGCTTATCATGATGTCCGTTAGGTTGCTGATGTAGAACACCACGTTATTCACATGCTCTTCAAACCATTTCTTGTCAGGGCTTTGTAATCGACCCGGGGTCATCGGATCGGGCGTCTTGTAGGTGATGTTCTCCACAGGCGCTGTCAACGTCGCCCTGTTTTGTATTAAATACGGGTTTGGTACTACCCATGCGTTGTTGGTGCCGTGATAGTAGTACCGCACCTGGGGCCACTTTCACAAAACGTCGTACGACAAATAAATATCGTACGATAAAATTACGTCATGTTACACTATAGCGTAAAAATATCGTACGATATTTATTTGTCATACGACGTTTTGTGAAAGTGGCTCCTGAGCTTCCAGCTACCGGTACTGTAGAAACAGTTAGGCGATACCGTGATAAATATTGACTTTAACGGCTGCATTTTCTTTCAGAACAAATTCAATTGAGACCAATGGTTCACCTGGTGATTGAGTTACTGCAGTATTACTTAATTATAGTTTTTGTTATTTTAGTACACAGCGTTGACTCTTTTCAAATTTGTTCGTAACTTCCTTTTTTTAAACGCCCTTTGTAGTACTGCTCTTAGCTTATCTTTGTTAAAAGCTTAACATTTTGACCTCGCCCATTATTAAACATGGAAACGTTATCCATCAAGCCTATCGCTGTGAACATTTTGATTGGGTGTAACTCCTGCTAAGGGTCCAGCCTTCCTTGACAGTATCGTTTTGTTTAAATTCTTTATGTTAATAAAGTTGTGTATTTATGGATTATATGTCATATTAACATAAATAAGCACCGTAGAAAAAAGGTAATTTTAAGATTAGTAAATTTACGGACATTATTGAATAGATAAAGCCCCGTCGTTATTTACGCTGGGGATACCTCAACTTCAGCATGTTGCTTTTAAAGTAATTTTTGCTTAGAGCCAATCAGTGTGTGACATTTTAGTCGGAATGAGCTCGCCCATCTAGCGTCAAACAGTGTCTCATTTAGCAGCGACTAAAGTAGTCCGTAAATAGAAGCACAATGAGATTCGACACCAGGCTCACAGAATTGTGCCGTTTTGGAACCATACACATGTAAATTGACTACCAATGAAGCAATCGAATGACAAACTAAAAGGAAACACACCAAAAAAAGAAACACAAGAAAAAGGCAATTGAATTTCAAAATGGTAGAGATTATTATTCAAGAATTGGGATAAATTTGACGGAGACAAAATTTCGGAGGTATTCAGTTTCCACACAAAAAAACCTGAGTAAAAATTTTCAAAAAGAACTCAGCCGCATGATAATCTCGCATTAAAAGATCGATATGTACACGTGTTAAAGATAATATTTACAATTTTCTTAAATAAAATTACTTGTGGACAGTTCTCTTTCACCATTTTTAATTAATTTTTAAAAATTTTGTCCATCATTTCAATAATTGACCACTGTTTCGTGTAGTTTATAATCACTTTAACACTTGGACTAAAAAAGTCATGTTGTCCTCATAATCTTGATACAGTTTTTTCGCAATGTTCAATACGTATTTGTTTAAGATTGTATAACAACAATGGCTTAACGTTAGTCCATTAAGTCAATTACCGTGTCTGTCGGGATCCGATTCTTTTTAAAAATAACTCTGTCACATCAGTTTTTTTACCACCCAATTGCCTACTGCCCATGCTCCGCTTGTTACAAGTATATTTCAAGATCATATTCTTACAACAGTCTTTCCAGACCAACCTGTCTTTCAATATTCTTTTGGAATAGTCACCCAATTCCATCCGTTAAAATAGTTTTTCTTTAACCCCCTGTTATAATTAATAGTTTAGGGTGTACGCTTCGGTAGGAAGTAAAATCCTCTGTAAAAATAGTATTTCACCATCTTTCCGTAACAATAGCTCTCCAGCCACCATCTGTTGCAATACTATCTGGATCGAGTCATTATAATAGTCTGCAAGATCCACTTGCTTAAGTTCTCTTTCGATATCACCCAGTTACAATAGCCTCGCAATATCGTTTTATTGGAATTTATTTTCCCTTTCTTCAACCTTCCCCAGTTACAATATAGTTTTTTTCACAAATTCATCTATTACAACAGTCTGACGGGAATCTGTGTTCGTTCCTGAGTCTGTAATGGGAGTAAGTGGCTCACAAATGGTCAGTATTATAAAGGAGGCTGTCTTGTTAAGCACATCGATTTTTGGAACCTTTGGAACAATAGAACAGCCATGGAAACATCTTGTGACTAAACCGCCATTTCTAAAAAAGTATGGGTATCCACACACACCATGATGCACGGCCATTGCATTCTTTTCTTTTGTTTACGAATTGTAAACTGTCACTTGGTCAAAAGTGTGACGCTGAAATATGTTATAGTTGATCTGTTTTGAAGTGTCTCGTATTGCCGCTCTTGTCATAAGTAGTACCATCATTTGACCATAACAGCTTTTCTTCTCTGCTAAACACTTGTTATTTTGGCACAATATCGGTATGGGTGGCTGTGGGTGGGGATTGTCTTAGCATGTCCACTATTGGAAGTCGCCGTACCTCTCTGGAAGTAGCCGTACCTCTCTGGAAGTAGCCGTACCTCTCTGGGAGTGGAAGTCGCCGCATGTTTGTACCAATCGTGCTGTTATCGTGCCGACTCCCCAATGCCAATGCCGTTGTACAATACCTGAAATAAGAAAAATAGTTAATTAAACAAATGTAATAGGTGTCAATGCATACCATAGATACGTCGATAATCTAATATCTTTCATTGCGTAATGCAGGTGTATTTATTTGTGTCTGTCTGGAGAATCATTCAGCCGTGGAAAACGACAAGCTCTTGGGTCATAAAAGGAGTGCTTCAAACTCTCACGAAGGTATTACAAGCAAATAGAGAGTTAAGGATGCTTAAAAGAAAATTGGACACAAAAACACGGAAAGGCTAAGTACCATGTTTCCTTTTAAAAGTGGCCGTGTTGTGGTGCGGAGGGAATTGCTGTTGTCCCTCTCCTTTCGTATAGCTCCACGGGGGTCACACTTAAGAAGTTAAGGGGTCCACTCGAGACGTGATCATATTAAAGCTCAATGATGCACGCTCCGGGCTATGTCTCGGCCATTTGTTGAACCCTCAAACCTGGCGTCCGAGTTCCGCTTTTTAAACAAAGCACAGGAGTCCCTTGACCAGGTTAAGTTTTCCTAAATCGCTTAACGACTTTTACCACTTCACTTCAGCGCACTTGCCATACACGTGTTACCGACTAAGAGGCCATGTCGGTTTTTATTAAAGGCTAATATCACTGATAGACAAATGAAACTGACGAATAAGCAACCTTTTCATTTAGCACTTGTCCGACAATCTAGTTGGATAACTAATTGACGACATGGTTCGAATCAACGGCAGCAATACAAATAGTATTCAATAAATTAGTGTATATCTGAAGCTTGAAACTTAGTTTTCAGCTGTCGTACTAATTCCAATTGAATCTTCACTTCCAAATATGAATAAAATTCTAATTAACCGGATTTTAGTGTCTCATTTCGTGATTTCTATACATTTTTGACGTCAACTAAATGGGTCAACCATATGCTAATAAACATATCCGAATCCTGATATTTGTTAACATTCTTTAGAAATTGGCGCTTTATCATGGTTCTGTTTCTTCTTTTTAATTTATTAAATATAATTATAGTGTTAGTTAGTTTTCCTGTAAATAAGGAGATTGCACTTACCTATATTAATAATAATGTGTTGATGTGTGCATAACAGCACTCTTAAGGTGTTGGCGGGTCATATTAAGCACTGAGGTCTATAGGGTTGGAATGGAAACCAAATAATCTTCCGTCTCGTTGATGTTTTCGGTGCACAGGTCTCTTGGGTTGGGTCCAACCGACGTGATTGTGTGTTGATGTATGATATATTGAACAATATTATCTCTCTGTATCTTCCTTGGATTAAATAAGCACAAAAGCTAATCGACGAGAACATGTCATTTGTGGATTGTAGGCGCCTTTCCTCCAAAAACATGGTAACGTCCAACGCGGAATAGTTTCGAAACAGAAATAAAATATATTGTTGGACATTGGGTGACACAGTTGACGAGAAATGAAAGCAGTGAGTTCACAAAATGGCACCAAGCTGATGTGACATTGAAAAAGTCTCAAACTCTTTTATGTCGCTTATGACATGGCACTGTTTTCACAGCGGACTGTTACACACACGACCAATCACTCCGTTATAATGTGCCACGGCAAAGTCATGCAGTTGTAGGCAGCGCTCTCATAATTAGGCCATATCACTCCATTATAATCGGCCACGGCAAAGTCAGTCGTAGGCAGCGCCATATTGAAGGATTGTGAACACAGTCTATCTTGGTGTGGCCTTTTTAATGTTGTGTTTATTTTGTTGGGGTTTTATTCATTGTTCTTTCAGAGAAATGTTTTCAGCCATTATTGTAGAATTAAGTTTGGTCTCTTTCTTTGAATTATCAAAAGCGTCAATAATTATAATAAACACAAATATATATATATATATGTATCTGTACAGAGAAATATGTACACAAATGAGCATAAAATAGTCACTAGTTCTTTTCAATTTTCATCGCATGAGAGTTCGTAATATGATGAATATTCTGGGTCTGTGCGGAGTTTGAAGGGTTGGGAGGAGTCGAGCTATTGCTCTTAGCGTCCAAACTATTATCGCTGTCGCTTCCGTCACTATTCTTGCCATTTGGGTTGGTATGAGTTTTCACGTGCTTTGCTAGGTGATCACTGCGCATGAAACGTTTGTTACATACTGGGCAGGCGAAACGTTTTTCACCAGTATGCGTCCGCAAGTGACGCTGAAGTTCGTCAGAGCGAGTGAAACGTTTTCCACAAAACAGCCAGTTACACACGAACGGCCTTTCGCCTGTGTGCCACCGTAGGTGAGCCTTAAGATGGGAGGTTTTTCCGTACACCTTTCCACAACCTGGAATGTGACAACTGTGGATATTTTTCTTTCTTAGATGTTCCCCAGCTGGTCCCAGTCTTTCGGCTTCTTGGCAATTTGGACAGTCACAGTTGGCGCGACCTGTGTAGCGTCTCTGTGACCTTGGACTTGGTAATGAAGGTAGACCAGATCGGGATAGGAAGGGGTTCATACTGCCTGATAGTTCATTCTGTGAGGGCAACATTGACTTGTATGTGTCCTGGAGCAAGTGCTGACTGGATGGAAGGAATGGACTTCCGGAGCTACCTAGCGCATGTGTAATAGAGTAGTCTGCGCTTGGATAGTTTGACATTTGAGAATGAAGACTTCCGGCAGTTGTCGCACCGGATACGTCTGTAAGCCAATTGCCGGCAGCCGCTGATCTGACATCCCAAAATGCTGAAGCGGCGGCTGCGCTGTTCATGCTTCCGGCGACTTCTGGTTTAATAGAATGGAGGTGAGGATTTGCCATACTAGAGAACGGCCATGATTCGTAAGCGACTCGAGAATACATACTTCCCAGTGCTGCTGCGTTTGAAATTCCCCCATCACCTTGGACTTTTTGTAAAAAGGCCGCCTGGGCTGGGTCGGTCTGGTGGGCTGAGCTAACGGCTGACGTTGTGCGAAAGATATCGCTGCTGTACGTAGGCGTACACGCCGGGTTGTTGTTGATGGTAGAGTAAGCCAATCCGCTGTTGGTCAGACATTCTGAGCTGGTGAACGCTGACAACGGCTGTGAGGACAGAGATAGTGGACACGGGGAATTCATTGCGGTACCCGGTTTCCTCCAGGGATGAAATCCTTTTCCCACGGCGGCGTCAGCTAACGGCGGGGGACTCTTGCTGTTTATCTTATTACACTGGGCGGCCAACATGGCTAGTGGTGTACCTCCAAAATGATGTTCCTGAAAATTAACAAAGATTGAATTAAAGACGGTGAAAATATATCGTGATTGACCAGAAGGCTTTTCACACAAAATGTATGTAAATAGATAATTACAACCGAAAGCAAGTATTTGTTTAAAGGGCAAGAAACAAACATTTTTAGTTGTAAATAATTCAATGACTATAAGGACAGATCAACCGACCAGCGCTGGCCTTGTAGTTGGTCAGAAAAGAAATAATGTTTTCATAGAGCGAACACATAAAATCTATAAATAAAACCAAAACATTCTTGTAGATATGTGTTTTTTATATGTAGGCCGATGTTCGACTTCGCGTTCACATTTGTGCAAGATATCTGTCAAAGTTTTTGTTGTTATCCAGGCTGAACAGTTTATGACCATGTTAATATTCTATACGCAAAAAGACTCAAATATTTCCGAGATTGTTGCTGACACAGAAAATCAATAGTTAACGTCATTGGGTCTACAAAAGCTGGCAGTTGTTGTGTTTTTCCTTAAGAATTTTTTTAATACTCAGGGGGTGTTAAATCAAGACCAATTACACGATCTCCTGGAATTTTTTTAGTAACAAGAGAGCGGGATAAATAATTACCGGCTGTGTAAAAGGGCATTGGAGCGAACAGGACTTAACTCAGATAAGATCTTGTTTTTGGTGCGGAGATTTTTATCGGCGGTGATAAATCCGCGTCTTTGACTTCATGAAAACGTATCCTTGCACTTAACTACAACATCTTCGTCACGTGATATCATTTGATAAAATTGTGGATATATATGTTAATCATGTGACGTCACGTTCCACTCGCTATCACCATGGTGATGACAGTCTATTGACAGAACTGATCTCGTAAGATGTTATCGCACTGTCATATGTACAAATTAACGTCGCAGTCTTGACAAATTGTTTGCGATCTTTGCTGATAATTTTTCACTTAGAAATAATTTTAAAAAATTAAGCTTATTATTTATGGGATATATATATATATAGGCATACATGTGTTACAATGATATACAACGCACTCAAACTGGTTGCCAATGAATTAGATTCAATCAATAAAGTACACCAACACATATTTTAGAGTTTTGCACCCTTTATTCATTACATGAGAAGTCATGTGTGGTCAATTAAAGATCGTGTTTTCGTGATGGGACCGGCGTCTACATCCGTTTATACTGTCGGACATTTTGTTTATATTCCAATCGGCGCTTTAAATTTTGTACTCAGCGATTGCTTATTGAAAACACAATCTTAACTATTTAAATCACAACCCTGGTAATAAACGGTATCTGAAGGGATTCTCTTACCTGCTCTATTTATACATGAAAAAAAAAGGTAGCCGATCGTTTTTTTCTTCAATAAAGATTAAATTGAATTGAATATACCTTGCATAAATTTTGATTTTGGGCATCTATACCGTCTAATTTTATCTAGCTCCAAGTTTATTATTTTCTAGCTAAGTCATACTTGAGCCGCATGTTTTAAATTCTTGTATGGAGGTGAGTAAATGTTAGCTTTTTAGTAAAATTTGAATAAAAGCACAATTTCTGGATTTCTTCGAGGGCGGCTGCTAAGGAGAGCTCAGTGGTGCGAATGACGGGGAGTTAGTCGCTTTTAAAGCCAGTAGTCTGAATGATTTCGACATAAACTTCCCCTGAATATAAATGTAGGCGTACAAAGGTGTATAGGGGGTATTAACTGAGTAGGCCCTCTAAACCTCACGCGAGTTTCAGGTAGTGTTTTGTCTGCCCACAAAGAAATGCCTAATGTGCATTGAGGGCTCACAAGTAAGCAGTTTTTAATGTGGTATAAGAGGTGACTAAAAACTCCCTAGTGTAAAGTATTCTTCTAGCGTACAGCTGTCTAAGTGAGACACGCCATCCGCATTAAGCACATGTAGTTATTGGTAAAGAAAACTTTCCTTTCCATACAAGCCTTTTCAAATTTCTTACAAAAATTCTAAGGCGTATTCGCCGTATAGTATTTACACTAAGTGAGGTTTAAAAATAAATTTCTACTCCACTTTAGCGCCGCAAATGGTTTTTCTTTAACAGAACAAACCGCAAAAGAATCAAATATAGTGTCTTAAGTTTGCGAAATTTAAAAAATACATATATCTTCGTGCCATAATGTTTTAAAAAATTACGCCCAAAACTGTTATAAGAACGGGCGGTAGTTATTTTTGCTAAACGTCTCCATCTTAACGCCTATATAGATCTTACATGTTGATGCTTTCTACTTCACTTCAAACAAGCGTTGTGTACTTTATTCTGTCACCGAACTGAGTATTTTAGCTAATTTATTAAACTTCGTGTGAAGTCCGCGACCACTTTGATTGGGTTTTGAAAACGTTTGTGAAGTTTCTGAAGCCGACAAACAATGTTATTTAGCATATGTATAAGAAATATAAGTGGTTAACTTCCTGTGTGGTCTTGTATGGACTCAATGAAACTTCTAACAGCTTCTTTTGTGTTTAATAAGGTAGTATAGTTGAGTGGAAGTGTGGATGAAAAAGTTACCGTGATAAAAAGAAAAAAAAGAAGATGAATAAATAAGAATGAAGCCAAAAACAGAAGGACAAAAACAAGCACGTGTTCACGATAATCTAGCACTTCCAAAGTTCTCGTCACCGGCTTACGGTAGGACACACACTCAGCCTATATATTTCCGAAAATTAACCATAACGACACAGGGTTGTCTGCTGCATAATTAAAGCCGATGAATCAGCCCATGCATGTTCTCAAATAATCTAAATACGCTCTCTTCTGAATAGATCGTCATCTCATATATGTTGTTATGTCTAGCCCACAGACACTTAGGGTGGAGAAATAACAGTTCACCCAGTAAAGAAAACCTATGCGATTTCTGTATGTCACCAAAACCTAATGACCCTAGCGCACGGACTTCGATCAATTTTAAAATGGACGAATCAACTCATAATATAGGATTATTTATAAATATTTTTGAATAATATGCTTCCGGATAATATATACATATATATTTCAATTATATATATTTCTAAAAATTTATCACACCGGCACAGAGATGCCGATTAATAAAAACGAATACGTATTTGAATTTGAATCTTCGATTACTTTCGTTTTCAAACAAAATGAAATGTAATTTTTTTCACTTAAATAAATTGTTAAAAATGTTATTTGTAGATCTTATTAACAGCATGTCGATCAGATTAGAATAGAATTGTGGGGTGTTAATGCGTTTATATGAACTATTTTGGAGGATATCCAATGTAAGGTTAAACAGGGGTGGAGTTGAAGTGAACAGTTTCGGAGCTATAACATACAAAGTTATTTTCTTTTAAAAACTTTAGAAGAGCTAGGCGCACGTGAGGGCCGATCAGAAAAACACAAAAACTTTTTCGTAGTTTAAATGTTCAAAGAAGACACAGTGCCAGAGTTAAATAGTATATATATAGACAGCCTTTGTTAGGAATAATTGATCATCACTCGTATCAAAGGACCGCTTTTAACCGGCTAGAATAGCGCTGTTATCTCAACGTGTGGAGTCACAAGTGCAACCGATTTGTCCCTCGAGTCCTTACACCGAATCACGTCCCGTCTCGGAGAAGCAGCGGCGAAACAACCTACCACACAAGCCGCTTCATACACACACCAGCCACTACACCCTACACTGAGTATAACTTCTCGTTTACTTCTATTTTATTTTTTTTTACATCTACACCGTATATGTATAAACAATTTCTTGATTTCTGCTTTATTTTGTCATATCCTTTAGGGGTTTTTTTCTGGAATTTTTCATTTAAATCTATCTTTTAATCGTATCGATATCGATTATGTTATTTAATTCTCGATAATGTTGTATTGATATCCAGACTGTTCCATAATTGAGAAAAAAATGCTTAGAAAAAAAATTGCCCCAGAATATCTGATTAACCTTTTTGATTGTAAAACTTCCTTTCGCTTATCCCAATAGTATATTTATATTCACACAAAATGGAACTTGCAAGCTCTAACATTCATTACTAAAACAAAACAGAAAAAGTCATGTTTCAGAATATATATATATATATATATATATAACATGCAGGCAGTTGTATCGACTGACTATAAAGTCCATCACTGATATGTGGGGAGCATTCAAATTGAGAAAATCAATGACAAGCTACGAGACATCGGCACTGTTGTTAACATGATGGGATAACACTTTCCTACACGGAACATATGTAATAGTTTTGGCCGAATTGTCTTACGGCTGGCATTCCTTGATTGTCGGTGCCTATTGCTGACAGGTAGTGGGTTCGAGTCTCGTACAAAGGGTTCCGAACAGTAAAAGTACCATGCAAAAAAAACAAGTAGCGTTCTGCTAAGGTCCACCAAAAGACAAAAAACATTTCAATACGTTTTTCGGCAGCCCTGTCGACAGGGTGCAGCTTCAAACCAAACCATAGATATCTAGAGATAAGGACTGCAAATTTCCTTAAGTATTAACATTTGATCCTATTCTATTCTGTAAGTCGCATTTAAAAGTCCAAAGCGGATCTAGGGTAAAGAGTTTTCTTACCTTAATTGAGGTATACGTTTCTATCTCTTTCCAGAAATGCCATTTGTCCTGTGTGATTATTTTGGTAAAATAAAATCAAAATAGTGGTAATACTATAGGAGTATTCCCGTCGAAAACCTGTACTTGATCGTTGTCTATTCACACAGATATACAGTGACACTTTCTAAGTATTTTTTTGTTAAATTTGATAACCATTAATTGGTTTCGGCATTATCGAGTTATATAGATACGATAGAACATGGATTAATCGTAACTGTACGATACATGGAAATGCCAAATTGTTAAATTAGAAATAAAAATCTTACTTCTTTCCCAAGGGAACTGAAATTCTGTGGAAAAGCCATTATTAGGGAAAAGTCACCTTAATATCCAATAATGAAGGGTCAATTTACCTGTAATTATAATGCCAGGTAATACAATGGTACAATGATAAACCTTGGTGCCCTGATGATTATGATTATGGTATTGGCATATTTCAAGTTATATATCGTCTGAGACTTCCTTCCGTTCCGTACAAAATGTCACGTGATCGAATTAAGACACCGTCCGGTTTATAATCTATATTCATAAACACATTACCAATAGACCCCTGTAGAAAATGTCACGTGGTGTTGGATTTAAACAGATTTCCTTATGAGAATTTAACACCTATTATTTGTCAACATGTGTTTAAAGAAGTACGGCAGGTGACAAATGAGATTAAGATTGTTTTTACACAGCCACCTCCACAGGTATTATATGCCCTTCCTTTGGGTTCCCTACTGATTTTTACAAATTATTCGCTGTGAAAAACTGATTATTTTTAACACTTTCGGGTGTGGAACAGCTTGCAGACCATATTGATTGCCACTATAGGGGGCGTTATTGGATTATCATAGGGAACCTGTCGAAGACTTGGCGGGAGACTTATGGGATTAACACTAATCCAACCAGCATGCGAGGATTTACATTTTTTGGCAGTAATTCTCCTACCGATAGGACTAATCGAGATATTCAGATATATTGATTCGATTATTTGATATTCTATACAGGACCAGTACACCAAAAAATGCTGTTTAAGGCGACTTCTGGACAACAAAACAGTATTTCGTATTTTATTCGCTTTTTTGCAAAGCGATCTTGGAGCAATCTACCAGCCCCTGAGCAATTAATCAACCGGAGTTTTTTATTCCGAGGGCATACAAATGATTATGATATTCAATTCTTTGTCCATGAATGTATCATGATAATGTTACCGTTGTGTAATTTTTTGTGTATTCTGTACAAATAAAGCAATTGTACATTTTAAAAAAAATAAAAGCAACTTTTGTAAACATCAGAGTAGCAGTAAAAATTGAAGTATAGGCGCATCTGCGCTTCGCCATTAATTGTAAAGGGCGATACCTTGTAATACGAGTTCTGCCTGATGAGATAATAAGTAAACACGCGACCCAATCAGCAGGTTTAAAATTCACACCTATGTATTTGCTACCTGGGCGTTTGCCTAATTGACGATTGTAAAGAACTGTTTCCGTAGTTTTGAGTGGAATATTAAAGCTATGAATTTTAATGTTTTTTTAATCAGATCAAATACGCGGTACCAGGAAGAAGTAAGTTGCTTAGAGTGGCGAGGTCGTTCTAAAACTATAGTTTAGTTTCCTTATTTTAGAATCACGTGACTTCTATATATTTGTCTCAAGAAGCACATGTTAGAAGCTATTTGCTAATTTTACCCCTACATTTGAAGGTCAATTCAAAGTTAAAACGTAACAGAAAATTGAAAAATTGAAGATTTTATTTAAATAAGAGAGTCATTGCCTGTATCTACATTAAAATGCAACCATTACTTCGTGATCATTCAAGAGATACACTCATTGAGTATTTTTATTTGAACATTTGATTGATTACAGAATCGACCATGTGCACTTAAGCGAGGACATCATTATTTGTTGTTTTTTATTTTATTATTTTAAAAAAATTATTATTATTATTTATGCTTATTTGTCATGAATTAACAGCTTACCCTATACATAACCAAGTGGTGTGCTTTACAGGTGAAAATATTTGTTAATTGGACATACATTTGGCAGAGTGTGTCAACTTTAAAATGCCGGGTTCCATGGACCAATGTACCAAGCCTCTATAGCTGTTCACCGCCAATCACTGGTTTGGTTTCGTTTTCGCTATTTACGAAATATATTTATTAATTAGGGCTTTATTAGACGCTTAACATTTATAACATACTTTTTGTTGTTTCCAGAAAAATGGTATCTTTTCTACAGACGTTATTGTTTGGATCTGATTTTTGCAATATAAATGTTATCATAAGGTATTTACATGTTAAGAGTTTTAATGGATAGAATTATTTGAAGTTTAATGGGAGTAAATCGGAACACATATCCTTTAAATGCTCTCGTTTGAAATGTTTGCATTATAAGTTATAATAAAATAAACATTTGCTTTGGGTGCGGCCAGCATATTTCACCTGAACTGTAATTTTAACCGAAGTATGTTTCTCTTTCTTAGCGACATGTACTACTCAAGGAAGAACTAGTGTTTAAAATACAAAAGGTCATCGAGAAAGAATAGAAGAGTTACTCGTACATTGTACAAGAGGAAATACCAGAGTAAATGTACCAGTACAAAAAAACCACAGCTGCATTTTTGGTTGAAAGTCTGACCCAGTTCGGTCCTTCACACATGCATGGATTATACATTTTTTATTTGTTAATTTTTTAGAAAAATATTTATTATTATTTTGATAAAAAAAAAATTAGTTACAAAGTGGCAGTAAATTCTGCTTCATTTTTGTGAGAATTAATATCTTAAGTTATAATAATTTTGTTGAAAAAAACAGTTTATCGTAGCTTTTTCTGTTCTTCAAAATATACACACATTAAGTGCTGAACGGTATAGCTGAATTACAACAACAACGTTCATTATAAAAGCATAACACAATAATAAGATGCCTGACAGGTTTTTTTTTAGCTCTAGAAACAAACAATTTTTTTTAAAATACGATAGTTCACTGTGTGGAAAGAAAGCAGTCATATAAGGAGAATTTTGGCCCTGGAGTTTTGACAAATCGATAAGATCCTTTAGTCCAAATCGATTAATCTTTAGAAATACACGATAAAAAATCAAATATCTGCTAATAATGGGGTATTCAATTATTTGGTAGCGACCTTTGACCTGGCCTTATTAAAAAAAACACTGATGGGTAGCTTTATATTTTCTTATGAAATTCTACAGATTTATCGTAATGAAGCTCGGAGCTCAATTCGTCTTTCATCGGACATCCGTTGAACTTGAATTCGAATATTGTACAATTAACACTTCCGTGATTTTTATATTGCATCGACTCAATACAATTATCAGCTATGTTGTTGCTGAAATAATTTTTACGAATTGTTCATTGGTTAAAATTGTGTCACGTGTGCAAGTTTATACTTATAATTGCTCACAAAACAGGTCAATAAATTTTTCGAGAAAATTGTCGAATTTATGTATTACCCAAATTATGAATATTGTGTGATAACATGCAGCGAACAAGTAGAGCTTAGTTATTTGGCCGGTTATTTTATATCCATAGATTATAAAAATACGGCGTAAATCGCCAATTAAACATCACTGTGTGGTATTAACTTATTAAACACCCCAATGCTGTTCTGTTCTTATTTCAGTGATATACAAAACAAACAAAAAACCGGGTAAAACGAAATGATTTCTTTAAGAAAGTTGAAGATCTAACAATTATAAGACGTAAATTCAAAAATCAGTTAGACAATGTAAATAAAAAGCTGTTACATGTAAAATCAATATTGCGTATTATTTTCCGCGATACCTATCCAAGAAGGAAAGCGATTTTTTTCCATTTTAACATCTTCAGAAAGACATTAACCATTGGCTGAGAAAAACGACTCATCTTCTTTTGAATTCTTAAAATATATATATCAATAAATAAAGAATTGTACATACCTCTAGCATGACGGAAGCCGCCATATACAAATCCACGAAGTGTAAATAATAATCACAGATTCAACGGGCAATAAGTCTCTCGTATAGACCGACCATGCGTTGGTATATACAAAACAGACGTATATAACAATAACTTATGGCCCACTAAACGTTACTATCCTTTTTGATGCGATTGGCTTCTTGACAATGCTTAGAGTTCGTTAGTAATGGTACGTTCAATCAGTCCAAAGCAGAGTCCTCCGAAACTAGGCCGATTCATTAATTTGTTGACTAAAGCTTACTTTCCATATAAATTCCCCGTGACTTAAAATCACAGATATTATAACAACCTTTCTAGCTCATAAGCCAACTCCGGCACAGCTCCTCGTCCTATCAGTGCTAGTAGCTAAGATGATTTCTCAGTTGAATATGGATTGAGCAGACACCTAGCACATATACACTAAGTCAATCAAAGTAGGCCTAGTATTTGTACAGATCTCTTGTCAGTTTTCAGTGAACCTAAGTGAGTATCTGCTACAGCTAACGTGTTGTGAAGTTGTGTGAACAAAACACCGAGTACCGCCTCTTAGCTAGCAGTCGGTCACACCCAACCGAGCTAAGACGTACGGCAGAGGTCTCTTCAGCCAATCGCGGCCTCTAATTACCGGTTGATTGATTGCCCAGTTCGTCCCTCGGACTTCCTTGACACCTTTTAGTCACTCTATGATGTTTTTGGACATTAAGACATATCCATCAAACGAGGCCTACAGTTACCAAAGGATTATTATAGGTCATATTTCGGCTAAAAGAAACCCTATCTGTTTACCCCTTGAAGTATCTTGTCGGCAGAGCTGTAAACATTGCCAGCGAACTACTTCACGTGACTTCGTAACAACTAAGTCCCTCACTTGCGCTAACGTTCGAAACGATAAGTGTCGTCTGCTCTTTGGTTTATTGCCAATGATTCAAACTTTGCTATATAATTACTGAGCGATAGAGCTTCGTACCATACGTAATTGTATCTCTCGGAAAAATCAAACACAGACGTTTTTCAAGGCGAAGAAGAAAACCTTTTGTCAGTTTGCGTCTAAACCCTGTATTTCACAGGAAACAAATTTTGAATAAAACAGAAATAAAGAAAACCATGATTTCCAACGGGTATTTTGGAAGATAAGTTGAACAGATCAAATTATGAGTTATATCTCATTTCATACAGAGACCCAATTTAACGCTACATCAATGATGTTATCTATAAGAGCTGATGAAAGTGATATAGCTCTAATGTTTTCTTCTCCAGAGATTGTACAAGTTATAAAAAACTTGGTGAGACCATGCCGTAGAGAAGATACATTTAATTGATTTCTAATCGAATGTCATCGTGCCCCAGTGTGATTTCGGGACATGTGTTAATCGGTATATGACATAGTTTAGTGCATATATATGTTGTCATAGTCTTTTTTATAAGCTTTGATAATAACTAGTCTTAGTTCTCATTTCCTGAGCTTTACATATTACAAGGTTTTGCATTGGAAGTAACAAAGATTTATGTTTTCTGACATCGATACATACATTTTATAACCACTTCTGAACTTCCAATAGTCTCTTTCATGTACCATATAAATGGCGTGTATTTTGGGTATCGAGTGAACATAAACATTGATTTCTGTGTTAGCAGATCTGAAGCGGGCCTATCAAGTGACTCACAATTTACTCGAGTCTCCAATGAACGTGATAGGAACAGAGACTTTAGACTGTATCGCTAAAATTAAACGCGATAATATAATTGCCAGTGTTGATAATCGGTCGATAGCATCGCGGATCTTCGCGACCGCCTGAGCGAACAACTCACTTCCGCGCTGATCGTCTACAGATCGTGGACGTGCGTTTGGGAACTCGGAGATCCGCACAGTTTATACCTTAACGCTGGACGGCTGACACGTACAGGCAGCCACCGGCTCGTCCAAAAAGGAAAGCGAGTTTGGGAAGTCGGTGTTCCCAAGTAGAAATGTGTGAGTTAGAGAGCAAATTAAAGTCTAAACTATTTGGGAGAAAACTGCACGTCATATAATTTCCTGACAATTAATCATCCGCCATATTTGACTCCCTCTCAAGTCTTGAAAGCGTATAGCTCCTGGTATCAGACATCTTATTAAGATGCTCCTAAATAACAAATTCAATGACTTTCGCAGTTATCCTAGTTTTAAGATACACGAATGTCTTTATACTTCTAATATTGTTTTCAAGTAGAATATCGTGAATATACAGAGATTATTCATCGGTTCTAAAAAGGATCTACATCCCTGTGCCACTAAAATTAATCTTTTAAATCTTAAAATCATCTTAAAATATGAAGAGTAGAAATATACCTGGTACATAAAATAAACTGCCCGACAACGGCCACTTCGCAAAAAAATAAAAACATGGTTTGTGTATTTGAAGACTGGGCTGGTTCGGCTTGACTGAATAACCTAAACAGTACTGGGTAGAAAACGCACCCTTGACTCGAACCTTTCTCATGTTGTATGCACTGGGCGGCGCAAACAATAGAATGCTACCATAGACCTGCAAATAAAACCTGTTCAGACCCTTGAATATATTAAGAGAAGTAAACCAAGAAGCGTGGAGTTTTTGTTACCTGCGCTATAAACTGAAGAGGATGCCACTTCAGGTCGACTCTTATCAAAAGACACGGGTTTGATTACTAGTTGATGCGCATAAAACTATTTATTTGAATGTACTTTGTTGTTAGGTCAACTGTTACCATTATTGGGTCTTGTGGGCACAGTCTGTGTAAATTCATTTGGAGATTTTAACAAATACACCCGAATACAAACACGAGGCTTGATATGCAAAGTAGAATAATCTTCTTAAACATTTTACTGTAATTTATAATAAACAAATATATAAAATAGAATCCAACGATTAACGTGTTTCTTATTACTGTAAGGGGTAGATTTTGTTACTTTTTGAAGAAGAAAAAAAATTATTTTTTTTAAGCTTTATTTTCCTGGGAGCAGTGAGGAAAGCTCATATTGCTTCCCAACAACAATTTACAAATGAATACATATTTCAATTTATGTTATTAACACTTTAATTAACTATATATCGTTAATTATATTTTAAACAATTAAATGAAATCCTCATGTTACATTTCAAACAGTTTTTAAAAAAATATTTAAATAACATAATAATATTCACATATTAATTTTAACAAGTAAATTGTCACATACATTTTTTTCAGTTCATTTTTGGAAATGAATAGATTAACACGTCTAGAGATATATCTCCCCGAATAGACGGGTGTGATCATTGTTTTAAAGCCGGGCTAGAATAATACGATACCTCATCCATTATCTAAACGATTTACTTTCCTAGACTGATTAACATTGGCTCGACATCATCATTTATATCTAAAATCTAGAAATATAACAGAGTTTGACTGCAAATATACACGCTTTGTTTCCATTGAATCATTCAGACTTGGCTTTTCTTCGATCTCAATTTTGGAGGTCGAAATCAAAGCTGAACGCTAATTTGCGAGAGTCTGCGAGACATTAATCAAAAATAATTCCAAACTCCGGACTGTAATAAGATTCGGCTTAGCGGACTTTTAATGTTTTTCTTAGATTGATGTAGTTTCTATCAACTTAGACGGCTCTGGTAATAGGGCAGAAAGGAAAACAGACGTTAAACTGTTTATAGCTGGGTTAATAACTGGATCCAGACGCCCTGTTATCAGACACGTGACCGTGCAATAAATAACCGTATTGTATGTGACTGGCCGATATTGAATATATACAGAAATGTCTTAGAAGTCTTAAAAGTCTAAGTTGATAAATAGAAATAGGTTTAATAACATATAGTTTATCAGAAAAAAGTTAGAAGAAATTTAACAACAAAATAAAATATGTTGATGAAAATTAATTCTTAAAGCAATTTTTTAAAATATTAATTATTAATATTCCATAAAAGACTAAAAATCTTGATATATGTACTTGATGTAAGCCTACATGTATAGTTCCACTGAAGAGTTTAACATAATACACAAGTAGTGTAATTCCGAGAAACAATAACTTCATTTTGACTCAATATTTCAGCATTTATTATACCATCATCAGGATATAGTGCTTCATTATCAATACCTGATATAAACTCTGCACTCTTTTGGTAAATAAAACTCTGAATTTATGCATATAGGAAGCTGAAAACAAATGGCGGAAACTTCCATTTTCTGGTTGAGAACATGAGTTCTGTAGTGTAAATAGATATAAATAGCCGAGGAAAGCTTTCTATAAGTGACGCCAACAACAATGGTTTGTAAAGGTGAATGCGCACCGCATTACTTGATTTTCTGCTCTCTTGCCTCTCTCTACTGATGGATGAAATCTCACGGACTCTTCATTATGGGTACAATGGACAAGGGCCGTTGAAGAGACGTTAAGTCTAAACACTTTACGGTAGTTCGGCCTTTCTCAAAGTAAGAGTATGCGGCAAGGCTTTCCCATACTTTTATGCAATACCGAAACCCTTGTCATAAATTTATGAATGAGCTTTAGCAGGTGGTGTATAACACTGTATAGGTTAAATTGACACAAAGAGTACATACATGTGCGTGGAATAAAAGAAAGTTAAAAAAACTCCCGAAATTCATAGAAATAAATGAAAATAAATGTTAAATTTATTAGGTAAGGAGTTGAACTGAACTTTACTATGTATTTCTGAAGAAATAGAAGAAAAAAAAGAATTGCATGCTTCGACTGGGGTCGGTAACTGTGCCAAGTTATCTAACCCCCAATTAGCATATATATACTTGTATGGTCGACGAGGATATATTTTTACTCTCAAATTGTGACGAACATCTCTAGCGAAAGTAATGACCATGTACATGGTATAGAAATATGTAGCACTTATATACATGTACAAAAACTGTATGCCGGTGGAGGCTAGCAAATTTCTTTCTCTATACAATACAAATATATTTACAAAAACTGAATACTGGTTGAAGCGAAATTCCAGTCGTATTAAAATGCCCTTATCTGTAACACATGCATGGGTTATTTCCAATTCTCATATTGGCTTGAGTTTATTTTACGATATAACTGCGTATCTGTGTGCGATTGCTTCCACAAAAAATGCCACGGAATGACAATTACAAGGAGGAACACAAAGCCATCACAACAGATTGGAAGCTCTGGGTGCACCAGGACAACACGAAGCTCCCTCCAGCCGCCCGCGCCCTCTGAATAAGGGCAGTTTGTTTGAAGAGTGGCAATGCTGTCTTTACTAAACACTGGAGGAAAATTAACTTTCCAATATTATTGCAATGCTTCACATCTTAGTTGTGCTAGTGTCAATTATTGTTGGAATACACTGCCGTCATATAGGCCTAAGCGAAATACCATTAAGCACGGCGTAAAACACCAATCAATCAATCAATCAATCAATCAACCGCCCGCTATTTGTGGCATTGTGTATTGTATGTATATTGTTATATCTATTGAGTTTATCTAGAACATGAGATAATTGATGGTTTCTAATGAATCGACATCCTTGTATATCAGTGTGATTACCTTACAGAAATATATTTCTAAAAGCAATGACACTGGCACAGGGATGTAGATCAGTTAACATCGATAAATCATCTTATGTTCTAGATAACTCCCAGAGACAAGTTTCTTAATAAACCTTAATCTCTAGTACAGAAATATATTGTTATAGTTTATCGCGAGATGTCGGAAAATGCTTACCCATAGCAAGAAAAGATAAACTTGTCTCAGTGCTAATAAGTACTAATATTTAACGATGAAGAAAAGTTAATATCCAATATTTTTGAGGACTCTAAACATCATATGGACTTGTCAATCCTTTTTTTGTCAAACGTGACTCTTTTGATTTACGAATAAAATTCTATATTTTCAGACGACGCCTGATTTTGGCCACGGCATTACTTTAAAACGTTGTAAAGTGTTTTTAAAATTCGTATTTAATCCAATCTAAAAAAGGTAGGCCTATTGAACATTATGTAAATCTGAAATAAACGTAGTCCTTGAGTTTAAGTGTGTGTAATGTTTTACCATTAAATGGAATAAAGTGAATGGTTTGTTGTCTATTGATTCGGGGCGGGGTAAACATTTGTTTGACCGGCGGCATTATGTCGTGCTTTGTCTGTCCCGTGGGGTCACCTACCGATCCTTTCTTATCCGGGCACCATCGGCGTGAAATCCCGCTTACAGAAGTACAGATAAGCCTCACCTGCGGGCTAATTTACCTGAGGGCAGGTATGTATTACCTCCAAGGAGTCAAACACGTATTTACCCTAAAAATTCGAGTACTGCCAAAATCTTAAAATAAATATAACTGGTATTCATCAAAATACCCATTTCAGACTCGCAACATCGAACTCGTACTGCACCAAAAAATATGTCAAACTTCCGTTGCTTAATTAATTATTCCTTTCAAATTCTTATAGTTCCTGTCACTCTTTACTGCTCATAGAAGTTAAAGTAGAAAGTAGAGTAAGATTATTTATTTATTTTTTTATTCATTTATTTATTTATTTTTTTGTTGTTATGTATTTATTTATTTTCTTGTTATTTATTTATTTATTTAAAGCAACTCAAGTCTAGTACTGCAAATTTTGAAAATAAAAAAACTGAAGCATATAGTCAAGAGGAATCGTTCGTCGTCACCATTGACTCTACTATATGCAAAACTTATCGGTGGAAATTAAAATATTAAGCATGCAAAGGACAATGAGTTTCAAGTTAGACGTCTTCTCTCCTTGTTTCTGGTGGGGCTTACTGCTTATTGATGATGTGCGGACTAAAGACCATGCGAAAAAATGTACATCTATTCCAGCGCAAGAAGTCTTATACGGAACGAAGAAAGACTTTTATATAGCAGCTCGAAATTGTTTTTTTTTTTGTTTTTTTAAGTTTTGAACTTTCAACAACTGTAAATTTGTAAACGTCTGGTAATAGTTATTCAAATTTGACCTAACTTTGGGAAAGAGAGTTGAATCAATCTCCCTTTATATTCTCAATTTTTATAAATGGGAATCGTTTCCATACAGAGAAAGCTACTTTCTTTAAATAATTTATTTTGTATATTATGGAAAACATGTATTTTGTTTTTCCATTCGAATTCGTACATGCTTTACGCTAGGTCACTGAGTTGTCGTTTAGACCAGCATTATGCCAGGTACACCCTCAGGCATTAGACCGAATCATTGCTTCTACTCCTGTAAAACGCTTTGTCAACAAGATCTTACGCAATACCTTTTGTTACCTGTACAGGTAGACTTTGCGATTTGCATTCAAGGTGTGTCCAGCAACACCTTACTAAGAAATCACCAAGGGAGAAGATGTGTTTCACTATCTGTCCATATGCCGTAATTGTGCGGTGTCATTTTTCTATATCGCGCCGTTAGGTGTGAAATTTTTTGGCACTAATATTTTTCATAACAAAATCATTATTGTGCAAGGGAAATCCCGGACACCTTTCTTGTTGACTGTTAGGCTTAATCAAGTAAAATAAGGAGGTCTTATCAATTGCCATTTAAGAACACAAGAGGTAGAGGGGGAGATTTCCCCTCGGGGGAAGTAAAATTCAGCATGGCTAGAAATCGTCAAGAAAGTTCATAATTATAGGCTTACAACTTGAGCTTTGTGTCGTGAAACTTATGCAATTTGTTCGCTTTTGAGTCTTTCGCGTCTCAGTCCCACCCATTTGAAATTCGTTCCCTGCGGCACTTCGTCAATTTCCGCCAAAGATCGGGAAATGACATGGTTTATCTGTGGTCGTTAAGCGAGAACGTGGTTGTTACGACATTACAACTGACGTGCCTTACTAATGAACCGTAATGTCATTTTTCATGGGCATTCCTTTTTGTTAAAATGCGCGCAAACTCCCTTCTTCGCGGAAAGGGGCGTGAAACGATTCCACGTCGCGGCTTTGTAGACGCGTCTATCGCGATGATTACCGCAAATAAGACATATGCCATCAACTTAGACATGAGGAAAATTAAAAGAAACGCCAAAGTCCGACAGATGTCAGTATTATACCACACTATATACAAAACACATGATCTGCATTTTCTAAAAATCTTTGACATAGAAAAACTTTTTGGATAATGATGAAATAGTCCTAATAGAAAACATATCTTCTGTTTCTAATTACATTGGTTTAAACTGTCAGGTCTTTTATCTCTTTAGCGGCGTCTCGAGTTTCCACGTTTAAAACCACGTGTTGTTTGATGGTGTTAACCTGACAGCCGTATAACACTACAAATAAAAAACTTCACAGCGATTTCACTTCTTTTGAAGTCAACATTTCTTGTGTTTTGAAGCCATATCATACTGCTTGGGTTCGTATTGCATTCAGTCCATTTTCTTTCCAAATTATTTATTTCTATGTATTTATATTTCTCCATCTCGTCCTCAGACTAAATACAGTATATTTGAAGATAAGTATCTTTGCTGTTCGTGATGAAGGAACATTAAGTTTTCTAAAAGAGTATTTGTATATCACATTTCATATTATGTTGGTGTTGCTGTTTATTCATTTGAAGTACACTGGCGTCATAAGTGAGATACCCTTAATCAAGGCCTTTAACACCAATCAGTCAATCAACCAACCTATCAATCAATCGTGGATAGAGTATCTTGTTTGCATGCAGTCAGCATTAATATATATTTGAATTATCGTTAAGCTGCTCGATTTGAGTTTTGGGTTTTCTCATGCTTTTCCGCGTTGCTTGTCATATACAGGCAGTCAGTCAACGTGTCATCTTTAACATCACGTGATGTTTTGCCTAGAATAAATTATAATAAAGCCAGTATTGTACCTTAATGACGATTCACGATAATTTTGTTAAATACACTAACAACTTAGCCAAATACAGTACACAGGTTATGTATTACTGAGTTATAGCCAAAACATCTACTTAACATAAAGTATTACCATTAATGGCAGTCGGAGATGATCCTTTGTGTTTGCGCTATACATGAACTAGTCCCATAATTTTATTATCTTAATTAACATATTGATTATTGGGTCGCTAATGTTAAATTGATTCAAGCCCCTCATCCCCCCTCCCCCGCTTATAAACTACTAAACCATCCCTAAATCTTATTTCGCCAGTTATAGCGATTGGGGAACGGTCAACTGTTAACATCAGGTATTGTAATGTTTGAGCCGTGCTTGGTTGTAAAGCAGCGGTATATTAAAATTCTTTTGGATTAGATAAGACTTCGAATCGACTTGCTACCAGATAAGACCTGGTTGCAATTAAAACACGATTAATCCAAAATTTCGCACCGAGTCCATTTCCGTTCTGGGTCAAACTTTTAATGACACCCACATGCGACTAACGTCAGGAGGGGCCAGTTAGTAATCGTAATTTATAGTTTGTCCATGGTATCTTTGGAGTCCGGTGTTTAACGTTGTAAAATATTGAGTGAGTGTGTGTGTGGTGGGGGGACGAATCCTACGAGCACCCGATGTCTCATGGTTGTAAGCTTTTCAAACAGTAAGCCAATAATAGATCGTTAATTCTAGAGCGAGAACTAAATCTTATCATCAAAATTGACAGGAGTTCATATTTGGCGTTAAAAATCGCAAGATAGCGTTAATAAAATAACAATACAGATTTAACAAATGCATGATTGGGCATTTGCTTGTTGTGAGACAGTACCTACTGTTAGTTCATAACGCTGCAAAGAAGTTCAAAAAATAAATTTTTAATGGAAACTGATGTTTTAAAGTGTGTTGGTGTTCTTTCGCAATCCAGGTACATCTGGACATTTGTCTTTTAATAGGAAATAAATGTCAGCCATGTTTTGGTTAATTCCACTCCTTGATGTGTATGATAAGTAAAAATGAACGGTTGAACGAACGAACAAACAAACTCTTAAGAATGATAAAATTTTGAAAATAATTTTTTGAATGTGTGTCATACGTTAAAAAGGAACGATTTGTTCTTTGACTTTAATTTCTTCCAACAGTACTGTTTTGATCTATTGGTAAAATTGAAATATTCACCATATTTTGACAACCAGAGCGGATTGATAAAAACTATAACTATTGACAAACATTCTATACACCTTTAGTCGGAGAAAAACTATGTGGATGTTTGAAGCAAGGGTTTTTTGAGCACAACGCAAGAAAATTCCAATGTTTGGTAAAGAGACCGTTTTGAAAAAAACAAATAGAGAGATTAAATCTGCCTGATTTGGTGGGCCAAAGATAAAACCGATCCATGTCATACTAAATTTATTTGAATAATCAGCTAGTAAAGAGAATTTATTTGCACACATTGTAGAATAATTCTCTTGTTTTTGTGTAGTTTATCTAGTCGACATTGTTGTTACAGACTCGTGGTTGAACTTTTCTCATACTTTCTCGCGTTACTTGTCATATACAGGCAGTCAGTTAACGTGTTATCTTTAACATCACGTGATGGTTTGCCTAGAATTAATGATAATAAAGCCAGTAGTGCGCCTTAATGAATGTATGATA
The DNA here is from genome assembly GCA_034783855.1 of Mopalia kennerleyi. Lineage (NCBI taxonomy): Eukaryota > Metazoa > Mollusca > Polyplacophora > Chitonida > Mopaliidae > Mopalia > Mopalia kennerleyi. The sequence continues at coordinate 1,866 of JAVFBX010031080.1, read as the reverse complement.
AAGGAAAAATATATATTCCATGTCCTGTAATAAGGTTCGGTCTATATCTGTTAATACATTACACAGACATGTTAAAAACAATATAAAATTATGCAATGAAAATCAAAGCCTACAATAGTGAATTAGAGTGAAAGGAGGCATCGCATTTATCAATTCAGCGAAATGAGGTTGCCAACGTCTGAATGCAATTCGACTAAAGTCGTTAGTAGATCGATTTAATTTGTGATGAAATCGATCAATTTCACAAAGAAATCTACAGAGTTCGCGTAATCATATCTGCAAAATCCGGTGAATGGAATCGATGAAGTCCGCGTAAGCGTATCGTTTAAATCCGCGATAAGATCTGTACAATATGGCGGGCGGACTGAGGGTTGAGTGGGCTGGTACAAGGCGTTAGTGGGAAGGTGTGAAGGGCTGGAATCGTGTGCTAGGAGACCCGGGGAGGGAGAAGGCGGTAACGGGAGTCGTAAGGGGAGTTCTGAAGGCGGGCTGGACAAGGACCCCTTATTTAAACCTTACACTTAAGGTGAAAACAGACTATGATTAATCAACTACCCCTCATCAAACCTACTTGAAACACGTTTTTCGCAAAGAGGTCATAAATAAAATCTTTTGTGTAATCACCACACCTCCCAAGTTAATTATTTACCGTTTTAATTGTGTTAATTTGCCCAAATATATTCTGTGAATTGGATCAATATCAGTTTATATATATGTAAAATTTTTACTGAGCGAAGTTGTGGACATTTTGATGTAGATAAATTATATAAACATTTTTATTTTTTGCACTAATATATTTATATTTATTGTTTTTTTTATATGTTTTTTTGTATGTTTTTTTTTGGAGGGGGAGTGGAAGACATAACAACCCTTTTTGTATCAGCAATGTAGGCCTACTGGTCAAATATATACGATTTGAACAGTCATTGGCTCACCCAAGTGGAGAATATAGGCATATACATGTATGTATTAAGCTGTGTACAAGGCAGAACCAATATTAACTCCATGTGCGTCAGATTGTGGTCTACTTAGACTTCTTCAAATCCGTATACTACCAGCACTTGTATTTAACTAAAAGGTTTCTCTATCATAATGCACTGGATGTTTTGTGAGCCACGAGTAAACGGCATGTACAGCGTATACAGCCAACCGTGACTCTTTTTCCATTTTTTTTGTAAAATGATTTATTTGCAAACATTAAAAAAAAATCAGAATCTGAAATACCAGAGGCCAGGGCAGAATATTTTAAACTAAATAGTTCCTAGGGCGGCGGCATCCGGTGCTTTTCAGTAGAATAGCATCATATACCTGTTGTCTCAATGCGTTTAGAGGTTATATGAGCAACATGGGTAATCGATGTGTTTATGATGTCTTTGTATCGTGTCCTGTGATTGTCCTGTATTTGTCCTGTCTTGTCTTTGTTGCCGTTGGTGTCTTAGTTGGTTTCTTTCACCCATGGTATGCTATCCTGTCAGTTAGATAGCCTTAAGTATCTAACCGGTAGTAGCCCAATAATTGTTTACAAATAGTTGTATTTGATATAAGTTTCTTTGGTGAATTAAAGTATCAATCAATCAATCAATCAATCAATCAATCAATCAATCAATCAATCAATCAAATGACGGCATTAAACCGCAAAATATCCGAAATAAAGAAATAATTTCCCAAGTGGTTCGTGCGGGCGGCTATTCATGGCAAGACTGCATGCTTATTTGTAGCTCGTCCTTTATTTATGTTAAGGTAGGTCGGCCCCTTCGAGGTAAAAATTTGTCTGTTTTTTGTTTATTTTTTAATACGAAAATTCACATTATTAGCCTGCATTTAGTGAAACAATTATACAAAAATTCCAATTAGAAGTCCTTTAAT
>JAVFBX010030969.1:3705-17874 GCA_034783855.1 Mopalia kennerleyi | reverse complement strand
TTATTCAAAGAACCATATTTTCAAAGTTCTTCAAAGAAACATATTTTAAATGGTTCTTTGGCGAACCATTTTAACATGGTTCTTTGAAGAACTTTTAAAGGTTCGCTATATGATCCACTTTGAAGAACCTTTATAGGTTCTATCTAGAACCATTTTGTCTTAGAGTGTAGGATAAAATCGCCAACAACACGCATGCAGCGAATGAATTACATTCAAGATTCAGCATACAAGAACGCATTACGTCATAAAGATCGACATTCACAAAGTTCTGCTAACAGGCTTAAACTACATGTGATCAGGGGTAATGCTGCATTATCATTAAAATGAATAAATAATATGACAAAATGTTGTCTTAATATTTAGATGTGCCCTATGGTACGACATAACTAAATATTTGACAAGAAAAGTCGTTGCACAACTGTATTTTGTTTTTTACTCTCTCCTCTGGAAAGGAACACGGACCCGTCTGAATTCAGTTTACTTACTCCGGGTTGAATGATTTGTTTTAATGCCAAATATTATTTTAAAAAATGCTTTTGAATAAACAAAATAGATATATGACGAGTTAGAATAGAACTACAATTTTGCTCACCAAAACCATCAAATCCCTAAATAGGATGTTTCATCAGTTTTTTGGATGCGACTTTGCTTTATTCCAACGCAATTGGCAACTTTATTTCATTTGCAGTTATTAAGTGATTCAAATTAAGAAAAACAGGTTGATTTTTTAAATTTAAATCACTGAGATACTTGATTGGATCACTTGATCACTTGATTGGCTGTTATACATTTTGATACTTTCCAAAAGGGAAGCTTATGTCGATTGGCCTCATACATAGAACGACATAAATCCTTGTGTAAAAGATTAATGCTACAGGTTAAGAACTAACAGATAATATACATTATTATAAACTTATATCACAGGTCGTGTGGTACAGATGCTTCCATCTGGCCACTGAGAATGCCCCGTTGACTGATTAATTTCCAACCGGTTAACCTTACAGTTATGCCTTCTGTTTTCGGGGGATATCCTGTCATTTGATCACTGGCTCGACCCCTCCTTCAGCCACTCAGTCGATCAATCAATTCACCAATTATACTCTTAACGCAACAGGCAGCATTTTCGTTCAACTGGAGGTGATAATTGGCGTGGTACGAATAATCACTCCAGTAAATGAGACTGAGTCAGTTAATATCACATTTTCACCTAATTTAACTGGAACTCTCCCAACATTATCGATTTTAGGAGGCATTGATATTGCTTTGAATAGAACATCTGATAGAATCTGGAAAACAATTAGTCTATCTGAATTTGTCAACATCCAATACCACGAAACCCTGTGATCCCTAGTCAGTTTGTATCAACATCCGATTCCATGAAACATTGTGATACCTAGTTAGTTTGTATCAACATCCCATTCCACGAAACACTGTGATCCCTTGTCAGTTTGTATCAACATTCCATTCCACAAAACATTGTGATCCCTAGTAAGTTTGTATCAACATCAGATTCCATGAAACCTTATGATCCCAAGTCAGTTTGTATCAACATCACATTCCCCGAAACCTTATGAGCCCAAGTCAGTTTGTATTAACATCACATTCCACGAAACCATGTGATCCCAAGTCAGTTTGTATCAACATCACATTCCACGAAACCATGTGATCCCAAGTCAGTTTGTATCAACATCCCCTTCAGCGAAACTCTGTCATCCCTAGTCAGTTTGTATCAAGATCCCATTCCACGAAACTATGTGATCCCAAGTCAGTTTGTACCAACATCCCATTCCACGAAACCCTGTGATCCCTAGTCAATTTGCATCAACATCACATACGACGACACCCTCTGATCCCTAGCTAGTTTGTATCAACATCCCGTTCCCCGAAACCCTGTGATCTCAGGTCACATTGCATCAACAGCCCGTTCAACGAAACATTGTAGTCCCTAGTCACTTTGTATCAATATCCTATTCCATGAAACCTGTGATCCATAGTCAGCTTGTATCAACATCCTATTCGACGAAACCATGGGATCCGTAGTCAGTTTGTATCAACATCCTATTCCATGAAACCGTGATCCATAGTTAGTTTGAATCAACATCCCGTTCCCCGAAACCCTGTGATCCCAAGTCAGTTTGTATCAACATCACATTCCACGAAGCCCTGAGGTCCAAAATCTCTTTTGGTGTCATAAGCCCATTCCACAAAACCAGTGGTCCCCTGTAACTTCTGGTCAGAGGATTCGTTGACTATGGTCCCCTTTTTTTGCGGAAGCCGATTATACAAAACAGTTTAGTTTTGACATACCACTGACATACTCGTGGTATACTTTGCCACTGTTAGACAAACAGAAAATCATGTAGAATTTCTGTTAGTAAATTTATTAATTTAGCATATGTGAACTTGATTTCCACATATGAAGAATTATTTTTTACATATGTGAAATTCCTTTTCACATATGTTAAATAAATACATTTATTTAACATATCTGAAAAAGAATGGCACATATGTGGAAAGGAATTCAACATATGTAGAATAACGGTAGAAGTGATAAAACTGCTTGCCATAGTGCGGCGCGTTAAACATAATAGAGATTTCGTTAAAAAATACATGCCATCGCGCTGCCCACGATTCTAATTCAATTAGGTCTTCGTTTAGGGACTCAATGATTTCAGGCTTTGACAAAGAGTCTAACGCAATATATAAGCAAGTATCGTCCACAAAGAGATGGATATTGTTCACAATGTTATTAGGGAGATCATTTAAATAAACGGTAAACAATAAAGGCCCCAAAACACTGCCTTGGGGAACCGCGGCAGTTATTTGTTTAAGTTCCGATCTCGACCCATTCAAAACGGCTCGTTTGTATTATCGCTGTCTTTACCGAGCATGGAGGCGACCTACTTTCCAACATAGCAAAACTTAATGTTTGTGGCTGTGCATGTATCAATAACTGTTGATAGTCACTGCTGGTGCTGGTATGTCAAGCTGGCGGTTGCGAGGGAGCTTTCTCTTGTCCTGGTCCTCGTATAGCTTAGAGGCGACATGAATTCCATGTGCTTCTGGTGTTTTTGTCCAGTCCTGTCGTTTGTATCTTGCCAGTGGCGTTGTAATAGGTATACATCACCGATTGCGCTGACACGCTGTCTGATGAGTGAAATACATGTAACATTATGCACACCGTTAAACCCTACTCAAAGAAACAAATCGATACGTAAGTACAGTCCCCTTAAGCGTAAAACGCTGATCAATCTATCAGTTTGATAACTTGCATAGAAGATGTCAGGTAACAAAGCATCTATAGTTTTATCAAGAAATATTTCCCCTGGTGTTTTATTTTTAAGCGAAAGGGGATGGAACCGATCTATTGAGGATTCTTAGTTTCCCACGTTGTCATAGGTCTTCTGTTTTGTAAATAGGCGCGCCGTCATGTCAGCGAAACAATGCCTAAATCAACAAATCATAACAGTCAGTTAGGTTGACAAATATATTAATATGCTTATCACTCATAAACCTGTCGATCTTGTCTTTCGGCACAGTATGTTGGTTTAGGGAAGCGCTTGTTTGTGGACTACTACAATACATTTATGGAGCTAAATGATGGAATGTCGAATTTTCTCGTTGCCGATTAAACTTTGAATGTTTTTGAATGTTTATTCAATCCACATGACTTTTAATTTGCATGACAATAGGATGTTCCTAAGTAGTTTGTGGCGAGAACTATGGTCCTGTAACGTGACTCATCTGAAAACTAGTACCGTCTGACTAAGGGTGATATAGTTCACGCAGAAACCTTACTGGCTTATATCAACCCTGGAGGTACATTGAGAGCAAACACATATTTGTTTATAGCTGTGCTAAGTTGTTATATAACTACCATATAAATGAGAGAAACATACAACGCAAAAAAACAGAGTGTTCTTGTTTAATCTTCGGACAAAGTGGGTGTTTCAGGAATTTATCTATTCACAAAATAGTGAAGATCTGGAAACTTGAGTCTGATCTCAGTGGGTATAGTGTTCGAAGTAGTTTATGAATCTAATGTTTTTCAATCGAAATTACTCATTCAGTGTGCCCGAGAACTTTGTCGCAAAAGGAAATAACAATGGAATAATATTTTAACATGGTCATAATTTTTGTTTCGGTGGCCAAATGACACCATAACTAGATACAGTAAAAATCAGTTTGCTGTTACCTATGAAAGCTTAAAGCGTCCACTCGCTACCTCGCCTGTAAAAAAACACGTTTAAGAAACCACAAAACCACAAGCTTTCTCGTGTTTTGGTAATTTTGGCAAGAGAAAGCGAGATTTAAGTGTCAAATCTCGCTTCCGCGCTTTTTCGCCTTTAAATGGTGAAGGTGGAGGGAGCGAGAACGCGAAATCACGAGAACTTGAGAACTAGAGGCGGCGAGAACTAGCGAGTTCTCGCTTCCTTGTCCTACACTGATAAAAACTCTCAAAGTCGAGATTCAATAATACAATCTCGCGGTTTTAAACTTTTTTCACTTGAAAGGCGAGAAAGCGCGGAAGCGAGATTTAACGTTCACTCTCGCTCCCTATAGTTCTCGCATTCTCGCTGTCTCGACCTATTAAATTTGTAAACAAAAAAGACAAAAACAAGAGATTTATTTGTTAAATCTCGAGTTTTAGTAATTTTCTGAAGAGCGAGGAGGCGAGAACGCGAGAGGTCGAGAACTAGATGGAGCGAGATTTAACTGTTAAATCTCGCTTCCTCGCCAAAACCGAGAACACGCTAAATCTTGCCTCCTCTCGTTCTCGAGTTCTCGCTCCTTCACCTTTCGAAATATCAAGCAAAAATTACCAAAGCACGTCCAGATCAACAAGTGCGCGTTGCTTAGGTGACTTACGTTCTCCTGAAATCTTAGATGATCATGACAAGGCTGACAGACTGAATAAATCAATTAATTAGGATAATACAGGCAAAAGCCGTATTTTCAAAGAAGGACCTTGCATTAATACGCTCACACACCGAACGCAATATACGCCAGGCATTTAAAACAAAGTTGTATAAATTGAAACCTGTGTCATCCTGTGTTTAAAATATTAAATACAACGTCGCGCAGTTAGCAAAACTGTGTGTACGGGTGAACAATGCAGGCTAGAGTCATCTTTACAGAGCTTATTAATATAACCAACTATAAATATAAATGATTCAAAAACAATAATAAACACGTTGCTCCGATTATTATGGTATGAGACAATTTATTGGCTGATTGGCCGCAGTTGACATGCGTGTACTTAAACCGGAAAGCGAGATTTTGTAGTTACATCTTGGTCTCTCTAGTTCTCGCGTTCACATGTTCTCGCGTTCTCGCTCTTCAGAAAATTACTCAAACACGAGATTGTATAAAGGAATCTCGTGCCTTGGGCTGTTTTTCTTCAAAAAGTGGATGGTCGAGGGGGCGAGGAAACGAGAATACGAGAACTAGAGGGAGCGAGATTTAACTGCTAATTCTTGCTTTCGCGTATTTTCGCTTTCAGATAAAGACATTTCAAAACCACGAGATTTACATATTAAATCTTGAGTTTTAACGTTTTTATTATTACAGGTCGAAAACTTGAGAGAGCGAGTGGCCGCTATGAGCTTCCATAGTTACCCGATACTCGACACATTAATACGGCATTATTTTGTCGCATTGTGCCTTATAGAAAAGCCGTGAAATATAATATAGCCGAAACACAAAACGTGTTAGGTTGTCTTGTGAAATGAGAAGGAGTTTGCTGGATTTTGGAATTCGAGTAGATCGTAGTGCAATTTCCGATAAAAATAACACTGCCAACAGTGATGGCAGGGAAGTACGTTTCCTGACAAGCCATTTGTTTTACCATTTCTTAAATCCATTTCCCTCAAGTGTGATATTCTGCGGCTTTCTGGGTGTACTGTTGCCTAAGTAGAATATCCATTACGAACCAACGGGAGTGCTAGTAAAACTAATGCAGTCGACATGTAAAACCTACAAACAGTACAAAGCTTTTAAGAACAATTCTGCAGCGCCATGGTCAGAGGAAGACCTTTTCAACAGAACATCGTCTAATTAGAATAAAAACTCTCTAGTGTAAGGTTTTTTCATGAAACACCAGGCTTTACCAAGATGGACACTGTTAATTATCATGTTTATTGCATGTATGTCTGTTAAACTGCAGAAGGTGCCATTGGTTCTTATACATTGAGTTTATTAACACGCAATACTCGTGCTCTGTTTGGCTAAAAACCAAAGCCCCTTTTGCAGTGGGTGTTTCAAGTTTAAAAGGAATTGATTTAGCCATTTAATAAATACCTTCCACATAAATTTTAAACGACATTTTGAAGTGGGTTAACATAATTAAACATTTTCTGCATGATCACTTCCTGTTTTGTGATAGAACACAACGTTTCGATACATTTGCCTATATCGTCATCGGGTGAAAATTGACTAAAATAAGGAGTTAAAAGCTATACACCAGTACAATGTAGTTAGGTTAATACGGTAACATGTTCTAGTGCACGGTGTGGACCATAACCATGGATAACATTACTAGCATGCTACATAACATCTTTGAATGGCATTTATAAGTTGATTAACTAAAAAGGCAGAACACTATATGGATGGCAACTTCTCGTATATTATGACGCTTGTAAAGTAAGATGATCAATGTTCCAAAGTAACTACCTATGTAATTAACTGTCTGAAGTTAAAAGAGGAATAATCTGTGCTGGCTCCATAATGGGATAAAAAAGAGAGATAAACATGAAGAAAATAAATTGCATGGTTCGTGGAAATCTATGTTTGTAGAGGGCATCTATGAGAAAAACTAAATTGGTAGCATGCAATTCACATAAGATATACATGCATACATACTAGCAAATAAATTGCAATGGGAAAGAAAAACAGATTCAGAATTGAATAATACTGCTACCCTTGACAGAGCTATAAATTTAAAGTATGGGTGAATATTGTACTGGAGGGGTGAGAGGAATAACTATTATTAGAACCCCGTCCATAATTTGGGTAATGGACGTACTTCGTCTCTGTTCAATTCAGGATTCAAACTTTGAATGGCTTGCGCCTCGCGTAGCATACGTTTCTTCCAATTGTTGGTTTCTAGCAGAAATAACGTTTGCATTGTCCCATAGTCATTGTCCCGCAATGGCACACTGGAAAAGTCCGCAAAGGCTGAACACCTATCCCTTCATCTCATTCACCCCATCCAATGGGACAATGTTAACGACACCCTAATTACATAGGTAGTTTCTTTGAAACATTAATCATCTTATTTTACATGTACTACGTTATTAATCGTATATATAGCTATGGCCCATATTTGACCTTATTTACTTAACGACTTTATACTGGTATATATCTTCCAACTTCCTCATTGTAGTTTATTTGCACCTAATGACGATACAGGCATATGTGTCGAAACATTGTGTTCTATCACAAAACAAGAAGTGGTTATCCAGACGTTTAAATATTAATCATTTGGATAGTCACGGAGCTTAACTGGCAAAGTTATCCAGTAAAAAACACTCTCAAACTCAAACTTACAGAGAAAAACATCATTGGGGGTGGAAAATGATTGCTAAATACTATACATTGACTTCACCGCCTGACCGTTTAAAGTGACTTAGTCTCTAACTTCTTTCTGTAAATCTGTTTTAACGGTGCGGAAATTGCTTAGGGCAACCGGTTGAGAAAATGGAATCGAATGAAAGGATGTAGAAGTACTGTGAATATCCAAACGATAAATATTAAACGTCAACGAACTTTTAAAAGAACTAGGATTCATCGACCGTTTTTATTGTGAGCATCCCGGCTTTTCTATATTGTTCACGGCATACAGTGTCTTCACTGGATGATAGGCGTCCGAGTTTAAAATGGTCCATCCCGCGAAAAACTGTTTGATTTGATTAATTTCTGTTTTTACACAGTGCTTTAAGGCATTTCACTAAGAAGTACAGAGTTTGTCTCCAACAGTAAAGCATCTCACTCACACCGTCAATCAGTGTGAAGCGTTTTGGTCTTTCGGAAAGTTAATGTTCCTGCATCAGTTAGTATGTTTACGTTCTTAAAACCACCTGTCTATTCATATACAGACCTATTAAAACTAAATCTCTGGCAACTGGTGCAATATACTCGAAAAAACTCTTTTGCTATTTAAAACTCTCAAAACAATTATTTACAGCATATAAAACAAGGTATAAACTCTAAAATTTCAGCTTATCAAACAATATGAAAACACCTTAATTTATAACATGTGTGTATTTGACGAACTGATTTCCCCACCGATAATACAAACAATCCGTTATCAGGTATGTTTACTTAGAGATAAACACAATCTGGTCATATATCTCTTAAATCGCTGGTGGCAAACGCTGAAAAATCTGTTCTTGTCTTTGAAGACGAATGGTCCTCTAGTCGTCCATTAATTATAAATAGAACTTAGACATTTTTTAATAGTAAAGAAAGACTAGAGAAGCTTGAATTAAGAATGTTCCAGACATATTAGTTTTCATTGACGTCACAGGAGTCACGAAGCCGGGGTTTGAGAATCATAAACCATTTTAAATACGTCTGCAGTCCAATATAAAGACGGTCTGAAGACTAATATTACCCACATATCCTCACTAACTTGATCAACCTCCTTTATGTCTAAGAAGTTCCCTAAATTCAGATAATTGGCAAGTCGCCAGTAAAGATTAGTTTGTCCCCGAGTCAGAGTTAATATAGCATCTCGATAGAGGACTTCTTGCTTTATTTGACAGACGTTTTACGATTGCTCTTCGATCAGTATTTTGGATAATTCTGAAGAGAAACATATTCATTTGGATAATTACAGATATTGAAGATTTTGCACCAACAGAAATAAAACCAGAGCATAAAAATAATCCATTGATTTGCATTTTCAGAGTAATGTGGCAGATGTCGCCTCAAATATTGGCGGAAATTACTGCGCGGTGACAGGACATGGCGTAAGACAGTTGCTATAGTCCCGACCACTTTAGAAACTCTCTGGAGAATACGACTCATAGACAACAACAGGCAGATTGGTTAATCGAATTTGTCGCGTTTCTTCATAATCGATAAGATCAAGACAGTCACGACGGCTTTTGAAAACAGTGACAAAAGGTACGAAAGATTCGAAACGTTCGAAAGAAATCCCTGTTAAAATTCAAAGTATGATCATTCGCTTAATTAGGAAATTCTGTTTTTTGTTATCTTTCGGTAAAAGGACATTTTTTTTAAATTAAGTTATTGCAGTGAATGCAACATTTATTCAGGTCAGATAGCATACATACATATTGTTCTATATACGACACAGTACTACACAAGTATTAATGTATAAATTGGTATGCAGTTTATATTACATTGGCACATTTGAGTATCTGTATAGATAAAACATTAATCCAAAGCCTTTATTTATATTCTCTAAAAGTCAATCAGACTGGCACAGGGGTGTCGATTACCTTAATGCTTTATTTAAGGGTACTCTAACTCTCCTAGAAAGTGTTTATACATTTCGCCGTTTTACTTCTAAACTACTGTGCATTTTGCAACACATGTATATATATTTTGAAGCGTCTTTGTCTGCAGAACAATAATAAATTTCTAAAATTTACAGAAAAAAATATTTTGCATAAAAGTAAATTTTTGCTACCTCTTTTTGAAATTGCTACTATTTATGCCAACGGTTCAATTTTACATCAACCTTTAATACATTAATGAAAAAAAAACGGTCATTCAGTTTTTTTCATGTGTGTCTGAATATTGTGTTGAAGGTCAAAAATCCAAAAAAAAATTCAAAATATTCAACCTAAGTTATTTTGGAATCAAGTTTCAGGCCTTTACAAATAATCGTTGATGTGGATTAAATCCTAAATTAGGTCATAACAGTCGCATTAAAAATTAACGCATTATTATAAAACATAATGTAACAAAAACATGATACACGGCAGAGTGCTCTAAAACACGCTACTGGGTAACTTAAAAACATAGCTGGTTACCATGTACCTGACTGCTCGCTCTCCTTTATCTCAGAAGCTACAGGCAGCAATGATGTCCCTTTGCATGGATTGGTACCCAATGATTCCCCAGAAGCGATCTCCAAGTGGTGAGGACTGCCTGAATACTTGGGCAGGTTGGGAAACATTTCATCATCCTGGTAGCGCGCGTGACCATGGGATGCATCATCACGGGGGCCATTGGGGCCCATAGTTTTAGAGGGACTAACAGTATATGTCGATACATTAGACGACAATAGAGCGTTTGACTGCATTTCTTCAAGGTAGTTGGATATGGTTTAGTTTCTGGCACTACTGTTGCGGAGGTATCATTTTAGACGAGTGAAAGCGTTTATAATACCTAGCCATTGAAGATACAAGATCCGCGGCTAGCTTTCATTAATAATTTAATGAAACAGAGGATCCCGGATCTTCATTGTGAGGATTGTAATTGTGACTCACTAGAGAGAGAAAGATCAACACACAAAACCAGATATAAATCTTAATATATATATATTTGGGAATACATGAGGAGAGAATAATTTAATAAGTATAAGTTTGCAAGTTTCGCTTGTAGGTCTAAGCCCCCTCACGTGATCTAATCCAACGCTGCCTAAGAATCCGAAATACTAATAATTTAGAATACATTGATGAAAGATACATTTAGACTACAATTACTACTTAACCAAAGTCAACTTCTGCCCTTTTGAACTCTGCTCTCCAACTGACCAAGAATTGGATATCTACATGCAAAGAAAACTTTACCCAAAGACTTATAAAATCTCCGCGGGAAATGGTTAAATCCACTCATCAAAGAGATTCAGAGATTCGATTGGTAAATAAAAGTAAATAAACTTTGCCTATCACTCGATATTTTAAATATACATAACTGCAATTATATCCGGCCAACTTTACAACACTGCTGAACTACAGCCAACCGAGTCATTTCACTCATCGAGTTGTGTACTCGGTCCATAAACCGGGTCTTCATCTGATGAAGACTCATTGTTATTGCACTTCATACAGAACCTCTCGCGTAACGCTGCTTGTATAGGTTTTGTAAGAGTCGATATTTGCCGCACACACAGTTCAGGTAGAATAGGTAAACGTAACAAATCTTTTTGATACGTCACATTTAAGCTTCAATATCGTTGACCTACATGACCATCACATCATTCATCATTTCAAAGCGGCAGCATTAAGCAACCCTTTGAATCAATTGTGATTTCAATAAATTCGGAGATAATCCCTTCTCTGGTCATAATTGAAATATGAATTGATGTTATATGTAGATGCGTAAGGGCGAGGCACTGGCGTGGTTTATTTTATCGAACTCTGGAAAGTATGGTCCGGTTCTTATTATGTTTGTTTTACGGATGCAGAACTAAATGGTGCATTGGACATAATTTAGCGCCAGCATGGAATATTGTATAACTTTATATATTTCCATTCAGTTTTGCAAATGTCATCAAGCTGGATCGACTGTTTGGGGACAGATTTAGCTTCATCACTTTATTTATTTATTTATTTATTCATTCACCAGAAGTGTAATATCAAAGTACAGTACATATTAAACAATATAAGTATTGGTATTAACAGTAGTAAAAAAAAACAAGTACAGTTATCTTTAGTCTGGCGGGAATAAACACCATGGGGCTTGTTCTATCCCAGAACAAATATAATTTTACATACATTAATACTTCGGAAAAATATAACAATATTTAATGTCTTAAGTTAAGTTAAATATAGTTTCATAAAAATATAACAATGTTTATAGTCTTAAGTTAAGTTAAATATAGTTTCCAATGAACTTTATAAATATATCAACAATAATTTTACACATGTATACACACACAACAAACGAGACTCATATATTTTCTAGCAGTAAATATAAGTCAACAAAGATCCAGCTCATTTCATTGGATTCATCCTAGTTATTGCATTCGTCTTGGGAAGCAGAGGGTATTCATGTGAAACTAGTCTTCAGTATGGTATTAAGTCATACCATGTCTTTTTGAGAATTGGCTCAAAGTTTGCCACCTTAGAATATAGGCAATTAATGGAAATAGTCACTGTTGTTCTAATTGGTAAGTGTATAGACATTACGAAATTGTTAGTTGGACAAGACTAGACTTTGCTGAATGTGATTCTTTATCTTCAATATTACACCGGTCAATAATTTACAGTTTCGCATTGCACGTTCTTTTATTTATTTTCCGAAGTTAAAAAAATTATGCTGGTGCTGATCATTAAAACTGTTCACCAATAATAATGTTTTGACATAAAATTTACAGGTGTCGGTGGAAACAATGGGTTACGACGATTATCGTAAGTACTTTAGTTTCAAACACATACATCGTTTATTACTATAAACGCGAACGGTTGCAGGATGAAAAATATAGCTCAGTGGGAAATACAATAATGCCGTTAAGTTTGTTGTCCGCTAAAGTGTCCCATCAGGATAATGGACCGCGCAACGATGGACGTAAGAATGAAGAAACGACAATCCCAAAATCGAACTCAATATGACTTTGTTTTGACGATATTGTTGGGCGGTTTTCGCGATTTTGAGATCAAACATTTGTTTGTGGATAAAAAGTTTGTGTAGACTTAGAAATAAATATCAATCTCAGAACAAGTCTATCCAGATATTCTTGCGATTTGGGAAACGGTGGGTTAGGATACTAAGTTTCAGTTCTATAACTATTTTCAATACCAAGTTATAACCTCCCAAAGTTAGAAAAAACACATTCGCTCATTTCACGAGCTTTTTGGAACAAAATTCAAGGAGGCTATATATCTCGGAAACGAAATGTCTTTTGTGAGTGTTGATTTTTCACACAATAGATTGCTTTGAAAGAGTTTCATTAAAAACTGAGAGGGTTGAGCGGGAACTTTTCAGAAAACTGATTGATTTGACACGGAGTGACCCTTGTATAAGTAACAGTTAATTGATCATGATGGTAATTTTATGTGAAATGTTATCCGCTGCTAAATCAGATCTCGTTTCATACGACTGCGGTATCGCATATCAAAAAGATTCAACAGATCTTTTGTGACACGATTGTAAGAAACCAAATGATGTGAAGACAAAGACTGGATTGACCCGTACAGGTATTTAATCTGAAAGGCGATAATTGAAAAGTCCACGGCGGTAAACAGAGGATTGGGGATTAGTAATCGGTTTTAGAGTATTGCATGCAAAGATATATATTTTTAATAGTCGAGAAGGAAAACTCCGGTCCCTGGCAAGCTGGCCCAGCGCTCTAACCGACTGAGCTACGTCACTAGTACCTGAGCACTACAGTTCAGGGGCCACGTGCTCGTAAGACTTTCGGTCGCTGTCATCAGATTCAAGCACTAATAGCGGATTAGAGACAGATCCTCAACATTGTGTGAAGTCATCTAACAGAGAATTATATTTTGTTGTGCTTAGAACAACTGGCACCAGATTATTAAGTGGATTTTTTTTTATTTTTTTTGCAGAACGTATGTTTTCTGTGAATATCTTACCGGAGCGAAGCGTAATCACTGATGTTATTGACAAAAAGTCAACAGGCAGTTATCTTATCTGTTTTACCGGATGTTTGGAAATGGCTTATTGCATGTCATTCATCATGGCAACCACGAATAACTACTGCGAACTGTTGTCAAATTAAACTGAATGGCAGAGGTTAGCTGTGGCATTCATAATTTTTTAAAACTTTCTTGCAGCTAATAACTGGAAGCTATTATTTCTATCGTTAAATTAACGTTCGACAGGGATTTAAATCCAGAACGATTCGAATGTGTAGTGTTGGCGTATAATCTGATATGCTTAGGAATAAATTGTATATTATTCAATATGGCAATCAAGACTGCTTTGTGTGATTCGTTTTCCTTTTATTGTAATGGCTGGACTTATATAGGTTCAAAGATCTGTGTTTTATTTTACTTCACATATGTTGAAAATAATTTTACATCTGTTCTACAGATGTAAAATAAATTGTTAAATTACATATGTGAAAATGGTTTTCGCATAAGTGAAATCCATCTCAACATAAGTAAAAAAGAATTTCACATATGTGAAAAAGAATTTTACATAAGTGAAATAAAATCAAAACTAATTCGACATATGTAGAATAAAGGCAGAAGTGATAAAACAGCTTGCCATATGCCTTTTCACTTA
>JAVFBX010030858.1:0-17876 GCA_034783855.1 Mopalia kennerleyi | reverse complement strand
ATGTTAAACCCCAGCGAAACCAGGCCAAATGGCGTACGATGTTAAACCCCCAACGAAACCAGGCAAAATGGAGTACAATGTTAAACCCCCAACGAAACCAGTCAAAATGGAGTACGATGTTAAACCCCCAACGAAACCAGGCCAAATGGAGTACAATGTTAAACCCCCAACGAAACCAGTCAAAATGGAGTACGATGTTAAACCCCAGTGAAACCAGGCCAAATGGAGTACGATGTTAAACCCCCAACGAAACCAGGCAAAATGGAGTACGATGTTAAACCCCCTAACAATCGAACAATCAGGACAAAATGCTCATGAAATGAAATACCTTAAGGCTTGAGTAGCATGCCAATAGATAAATCAAATGATTATAGCCACATGAACATATCAGATACATGTTGTTTGTGTACCGTAACTTTCATGATGAAATTATACTGCCAATGTGTAGTACATTAAATGGTGTAAGATCTCAGACTCTAATCTATTGAAATTTGATTCCCCAGAATCCCCGCAAGCAATTATTTCTCATGATCTATTTAGGGAGGTATGTATTACATTCAAATGTTTGAATTGATTCTCCAGTGTACTGTAGCTGTTCAAGTGGTTTAATTCATCTACCTCATTGGCTATTCTTATTCCTTCGAAGAGAATTCAGGGTTTAATGGTCTATATTTTTTTTTATCATTTTTTAAAAATCTTGTGTAGAACTTGAACCCATCATTTTAGGTTTTACTCTTTCTGTCCGTGTGTCCATGTCTCTGTATTTCCGGTAAGCTTGTCTGGGCTGTATCTTGGTTTCTACTTCACTTAGGCTTTTGAAATTTGCATAGTGAATTCTTCTATGTACGCAGATGTGCAACATAGAAAAAAAGTCACAGAATTATGCAAATTTCCTGATAAATTATGCAAATTAGCTCTATGCCTGGGAAGCTTGTCCAGGCTGTATCTTGATAACTTTTTCGCTAACGCTTTTGAAACTAGTATACTGCATTCTTCTTTAGGCCTATATACGTAGATATGCAACGTAGAA
This sequence comes from Mopalia kennerleyi, assembly GCA_034783855.1. Classification (NCBI taxonomy): domain Eukaryota; kingdom Metazoa; phylum Mollusca; class Polyplacophora; order Chitonida; family Mopaliidae; genus Mopalia; species Mopalia kennerleyi. The sequence continues at coordinate 16,846 of JAVFBX010030858.1, read as the reverse complement.
AAAAATCATGGAATTATGCAAATTTTTCGCAAAAATTACGCAAATTAGCTCAGTCCAGGCCCTGTCTGATGGCTACTTTTTACGTAGATTTTTGAAACTTGTATATTGCGATATGTGCAGATGTGCAATGTAGAAAAAAAACCGGTGATAAAAAATTGCGGAAATTGTGCAGATGTTCATCATAGACACAGTTAAGTTTCCCTCATTAGGATAATTTTTGGCGCACTGCATGTAGTTATGTGTGTCTTCGGTGGACTGTGGGATGGGGGCATATTGTTTAGCAATCTCTGATTGCTTTTCTTTTGTTTCTATATATGGGAATTTTTTTGCTTTTGTTTGTCAACTTATTTATGCCAATAAAATAACTAGCAATATTTATAAGAACTGTAATTTAAACAATAATATAACATGTAGATCCATAAAAAAACCCAACATTTCTAAAGGACTTGTCATGCATAAAGTAAGATGCTTTAATCATCTTAACATCCAATAACAGATTAAAAACATTTTGTTGAATAAAACAAAAATCTGAAATAAAGTCAAAGAATTTTCGCTTCTTTTAACTCTACATTTAAAAATAATTATACTAACAGTGAACTTCTGTTTTAGGGGAGATTAAGCCAAAACATTCCACATTTTATGTTAGTGCTACTGTCAATTACTATTTGCATGTACACTATTGGTCTACAAGTCTGAAATACCCATGATCATGGCGTAAAACACCATTCAATCAATTATTCAGTTAATGGGTTGGTCATCCGGACGAATTAAATTTGTCAATTCTTATAACAATTTGTATCAGAATACAAAAGACACATCTTTGTCCAAAATTTAATCAAATCACTATATTCAAACATTTACAATCACCGTTAGGCAATCATCTGCATTATTTCTGTTTCTCTAGCCAATAATATCAGCTGTTTATTAATCCTTTTTCTATCAAAAGTGTCGATTACACATTTTGTGACAAATTTACCTTTCCAGTAGGGAATGTCAATTATATCCATTAGCCAAAAACTTTCAAATTATTCATTTGCTAACTCTGAAATTGCCAATTTGATATCTACTTTGTATTGGCAAGGTAAAACAATTTCATACTATTTAACCACTCTCCAACCCAGCAAAGAAATACAAAATTGCCAATTGATCCCTTTTTTATAGTCCAACATATTCCAATTCATTCTTTTTTTATCTTCTCAAACAATATCCTGCTATTAATGGACTCATTTTCTATCCTCCAAAGTTATGAGCAGAGTTCAATTGGCTCCTCTGAGTGATAGCTTCTGGATGCTGGTGATCAGGTTGACTTACAGGTGTTCTGCCAGTCCTATAGATAGCTTGTTTATCCCCTGTTCCTGTGGAGGCCAGCCAGTGTGTGGCTTTGTACAGTCATATAGAAACACTGATTTTGTTCCATATGTATGAAGGACTGGACTCACTTAAGTACTCCAAGGAGAGTTATAGTCCATGGTCATAAAATGTTTTATCACCCTGTTTTATAGCTTTGTGGAACTTAACTGATGGTGATGTTTGTGGTCATAAAACTAGATACATGTATTAATCAGAGCAGATCTCCTCCTACATGTTATAGCATACATGTAGTATACTTCATAAAACCAGGAAACGAAAAATTATTTTCCAGCAGTGCTTTGGGGTCCATATTGTTTTGTGTGATAATATCTGATTTGGTTGAACTCAGAATCAGAAATTCGAAACTGAAGAAAGATAATTTCTCCTTTACATCGAAGGTTGTGTTTCCCAGCACATTATAATAAGTCACGAATACACTTAAGTGCCATAGAGGCATCAAGGTGCACTACTGGCTTTATTATCATTTATTCTAGGCAAAACATCACATGATGATAATGATAACACGTCGACGGACCGCCTATATACATAAAAAGTAATGGGAGAAAGTATGAGAAAAGCCAATGGTGTACCTAACTCCATAGAGGTCAGTTGCTTCCTGTTGCCCAGGCGCTCTCAGAACTAAGAGACCACACAAAGCTATCTGGTGTATGTCTTGGTCTTGTCCTGTTTTTGTCTTCAAGGTCTTTGATGACGGATACATGACGTATTTAACACAATAAACCGTTGATGTTTAATATACCAGGGTTGGATCTAGGCTGTTTTAGAGTCCCTAAAAAGGACCCTAAATTAAATCAAATGAGCATTTTTTTTCAAATATCAAATGATTCTTTTCTTTTATCAAATGAATTATCCATTTGTATGTACCTTAAATGTTTCCTGACCAATGATCTGCATGACAATGCTCCCTTTAGATCAATAATTCACTTGTCAAAAAGGTGGGGGACCCTAGCAAAATTTCTGGATCTAACCCTGATGGCATATATCATCAACTAATTTATTTATTGATGTACTTATTTTATATTTATCAACCCTTTTTATTTCATCTTTTATACTTAAATTACAAATGGCTTAGAGGGAACTTCCTGTGGCCCTGGGGCTCTCGGAGCCAGTTGATAATTTTTGCGATAACCCCTCTTGTTTAAAACAAATTCTAGTTCAGTGAAAATGAAGTAGGTTGAGACCTGTACAAGAATCTAAGATAAATCCCAGACCCTCAATAAATCACTAAATCCTCAATGGTGAATGCTGGTCACCTGACCACTCAGTAAATCATGTGACCTCCAGCCAGAATATCACGTTTTTTTTGGTGATTCTTTATTGCAGTAAGCATGGTTTATTCATTGAGCCACCTGGTACATAAATGTACATGTATGCACATCTTAGCAACAATAATATCAAGAGGACATTGAACTTACCTCAAACTTATTATCTGGAAGTAGTCTGACGCGAATTCCATAGATTTCAAAATCGACCATTCTGGTCCATGACACACCAAAGTTGCGATAACGGTTCTCGTTCTTGACCTCTACGTTGAAGGCACATTTGTCATTAGTGGTCGTGGATTGAGTGAGTGTGTATTTGCAGACACCCTGGAAATGGATTACCTGTCCGTCATAGGTGACGTAATGGGGGTCACCGTTAACAGAACAACGGCAAGCTGAAATATCAACAAAGGGACGTTGCAAAGGAATAAATTGCGTGAAACTTAATCGTACAAACATGTTTTAACTCAGATTACAGTCTGTTGAATGGTTATTTTGCATGCATTCTCATGGTACGATTTCTAGCATCATCAGGGGATTCCCCTTACTTGTAGCATTTTTGATTGGGTGAGAAAACATAACAAGCAGTTGACCAATCAAAACCCCCTAAAATATGGGGATTCCCCTGAAATCTTTACTACAGCGCTATGGATTGGTCGAGAAAACATAACAAAACATTTGACCAATAAATTATGGGGAATCCCCTGAAATCTTGACTACAAAGCAGATTATGTAATTTTTGGGCACTGCAGGAACATTCTGTTTGCAAAATAGATAAGTTAGTAGGGCTACATGTATTTACTGTGGGATTAAACAGTTGCCATTGAAGTGAAAACCTCATCATTTGCCATTATTAAACACCAATCAATCAAGATTGTTTTATTCAAAATAAGCCTGGTTCTTTCGCTTTGCTAAAACACGTATTCCCAATGATAAATATCGGGGTCGTGGCTGACTTACGTTTTGTGTTGATACAGGAGTAGACACCGTCTCCGGCATATCCATCTTTACACACACAGCTACGTTGTCCGTTCTTCCAGGCGCAGGTGGCCTCTTTGTGGCACCCTTCTCCCATGGGGTATTTATTCAGGGTAGGTTTGTTGTTTTTCATTTCACATTTGAAAATGGCAGAGCAGTCAGTAGCACCATATTCAGCACCAATCTAACAAAAACAAATAAAAATAGATGTAGTTATTTATTTATTATTAATGTATTTTAAAAATAAAAATAAAATAAAAAAACTAATTTTATGTGAGCATTGAAATAACCTTAAGTACCTTAAGAAATATTGAAATAGTTTTGATTTTTTGTTTGATGTCGGTACATTGGAAATGAATTATTTCTTCTAATAAATATTGAGAAAAAATTGAAGAAAGCTTACTGGATAATAACTTCCTGTTGAGTCTTTACATCCGCACTCATTCTCCCGGACGCACAGGCTGTCGCTGAGCACAAAGCCTGGTTTACATTGGCACCCCTCTACTTTAGGGGCGTTACAGAGGGCACCTGTCAATTGTCCATTACAAGTCTTAGGGCAGGGGTTCACGGCGGGGCTGTATTCCTCATTGGGTCCGCATGGAAGAGCTGACAACAGAAATCGTTTGATATATTTTACTAAAAGCAATCACACTGGCACAGGGATGTAGATTAATCAAAATAGATGAATCATCTATGTTCTAGATAACTCCCAGAGACAAGTTTCTTAATAAACCTTAATCAAATTTATATTTTAAATGTATATTTTTAATTTATGTTATAAAATTTTTCGTTTGTGTTGAGCACATTTATATATATTTCTAAAAGCAATCACACTGGCACATAGATGTAGATTAATCAAAATAGATGAATCATCTTATCATATGTTCTAGATAACTCCCAGAGACAAGTTTCTGAATAAACCTTAATCTCGAGTAGTGTTCTGGGTAACCTATGGACATCTCGAGAGAAAGTAACAACCATTAATATGGTGTATAGAATATTGTTAAAAATGTAGCTAACAGGATATTCGGCATATACATGTACCACCTAAAGCAGAATTATATTTTAAATTACTTGTTTTAGTAGTATTTAGAATTTGTTATGATAACATAATTAGTAAGGCTTAATATAGATTTCCGAAAGTTTAAAATTCCATAAAGTCTTACTTATTATGCTATTTCAAATTAGGCTTACTCATCCATTTTATGGAAGAAAACAACCTAAGTAAACATTTAGAAATGGGATTAAATAAACTATAAATTTCTGAATTTTTTTTTTGGTGTCTTTTAGAAAGTTCACACAAAGAGTATTGTTTATTTATTTGGGGACAACACTTTATAAGCTTGAACACGATGAAACTCGTCCGGAAACTAAGGGTTTTATTCCGAGCTACTCTTACAAAACACTTGGCCAGTGTAGATGGGTCATCGGGCATACCGGCATATGTATTGAAACGTGATTTATCATCAAATTAGGAAGTGGTTATCCGGCAATTAAAAGTTTCAGAAACACCCTCTGTTTTTAAGTATATTCCCGAAATCCCATGAAATTCGTCCATAAAATTACTATTTTGGAAGCTTTTTACAAAAACTAAAAGTAGTGTTAGAGAGGCAGAAGATGAATTTTTACGTTAGAAAGCATCAACATTTGTCAGAAAACATAAATTGGTTCGATTACATGCTGTAATATTGTCACAACAAGCAACAAAGTTAGGTTTTGTCGTGGACGAAATTAGAGGTGAGTTAGGGTATTCACATATAGGCAAACAGACTATTTTCAAACATTTCGACCCCGTGGGGGAGCGGGCTGGCCTGTCCTGCAGAATACTCCCGTCGTCATATAAGTGAAATACCCTTGAGTACGACGTTAAACACCAATCAAACAAACAAACAAATCAAACATTCCGGTACCATGTACTAGTGCATCTGATGCGACCCATGTTCGTTGGGTAATGGTGAAACTGTTGGTTTCTTAATGTTTTAGGGATATGAATAAAAAACAAATTGATTTGGAAGTAGAGCTGACTATTTTCAAATTAAATATAAGTAAATACTTACGGCAGATTTCCTTCGTTCTCCAAAATAATTCAAACCCAAAGCCATTGCACACAGCGGCAAAGGCGGTCAGGGAATCGCAGACCAGCTCATCCATAGTGAATCCCGGCTTTCCATTGTAAGCGCAGACATCGACTTTACAGTTTTCGAAATATTGTTCAACATCCACAACTGCTGCATCGATGCATTCCCTAAAGGGTCCAGCGGTATCTTGGATCATTCCACACATGGTGTCCGCGCTGATCATCTGCTGCATATTAGTGGTGCACTCACCTGGTGGGTCGACAGGTGGTGTACATCTGAAGAACACAAGACATCGAAGATATATTTTTATTATTTTGATTAATTTGGGGAGAATGCTGACAACACAGTTTTAAACTTTCCTTAAACACTGAATTTAAGAGCATTCTAGATAAGTAACTCTCTAATAGTTTTTGTTTTTTTGCCAATAGTCAAGTCAAAGAAGTCGAACATGGGATTTGGGGAATATTTGGTAATCTCTTGCTTCGCATGGCAATAAAGTACAGAAAATCACTTTTGTAAAAGTTGATTTGTTTTGAATCTAAATAAATACTGTGACTTTTTTTAAATTTTAAAAATTTTTTAAAAACCAAAGAAGGTCACAGTTTTAGTTTGCTTTGTCTATACAAACTGGATATCACACTTGTCTTTTATGAATTACAGGCTCTCATTCCTTCTATTAAAATTTTCAAATAAGTCAAAATTATTTGAAGAGGACTGGTGTATATCTATACATTCCACATTCCACATTCCACTGGACCAAATATTTTGGTCCAGTTGCACTGGTGTTCTTTGGTGTAAGGGGTAACAGGAAGCTGATCTGTTTGTGATGGGTTTCTATTATTATACCTGTTGTGATTGTCCTGTCTTGTCTTTGTTTGTTGCCCGTGGTGACAAGGGTGTCTTCCTTAATCCATTTTACTGGCATACCATCATATGAGTGAAATAATCTTAAGTATATGGTGCAACCCCAATCAATTGTCATATTTTAGAATAAATTCATTTTTTGTGTTTTTATATACAAACATGCAACATTTTTTAAATCTGCAAGGTAAATATTTGAATTATTTTTTTCGTTTAAATTAATTATGGGCCTTCACATACCCTCGAGTAATAGCATCGCTGTCGTCGGTTACTGTGTAACTCATACCGATCAAATTGAAACGATTTCTATCATTGGTCACGTCTTCGCCATCTTTGGTGTGATAATCGTCTCTGATTCCGTTGCAGTTTCCACAAAGTCCGTTGAGAATGTTTCCGAGGTGGGAAGGCACCTGTATGGAGACGTGACTGTAGCCGTTAAAGCTGACCGTGATTCCACAGTCTGTGTCGATCTGTACAAACTGACCGTTATAGAAGACTCTCATCTTGCCATCTTTGGTGGTGAATGGAAGATACTGTGTTTTGCCGTTTACCTAGAAAATAACAGTTAAACAATTAAAGTCTGATCAGTGTCTTTAGCCATCATAAATCCTTATTTTCAGGAAATTTTGTCTGTCAAAATTTTCCATTGTTCTATCTTTCCAATGTTAAAATTCAGAATTTCGAAAATTGTTTAGCAATCTGTCTGTCGAAAATGACAGGCAGACAGGTATCTAGCTACGACTATCAGACAGATCCATATGTTCTTTAAGAATCCAAAAATTACAGCGAGAAAAGCAGAATTAATTAAATTTTATTCGATCTGCCAGCATCAAGAGATTAAATATTGGGGCCTCCAAGGTGTGTTCCTAGATGAATGGATGGACTGAGCATTTGGGCTAATGGGACGTGTTGTCGTTTTTAATTCGGATTTATTCGCTTTCAGTCATTGCAAGACCCGATACTGGTGATCCTAACCATGTTGAGGTGAGTTGAGAAAATTTATATTAAAATATAAACCTTCCTTATATCTGGACATGTCTTAAATCATTACAATAACAGAATATGAATCGTGGGTTCGATTCTCGGATGGGTTTCAATCTGCGAATTTTCTGAACTAGTATCTGTTCAAGCTAGTAAGAAAATGTTCTCCCAAAATAACGAAAATACTTAAAATAAAATATCATTAAATTAGAAACAAAATACCTGCACTCTTCGTCCGGATAGAATTCTAACTTTTTGTCCGTAGATAGCAAAGTCAATCATTCGTGTCCAGGAAACAACTCGGTTCCATCCACGCTGTTCATTCTTAACTTCAACGCTGAACCAACAGGGGTTAGATCTGTCAGTCAGCTGACTTAGGGTGTACATGCATACCCCCATGAAGTCAATTTTCTGTCCGTCATAGAGCAGATAATGGGGATCACCGGAACCACCGCACCGACAACGATCTGCGAGAAAAATGTATTTAATGACAATATTATTTTTGTTTCAGAGCCAAAGCTTTATAAGGTCTAAAAAAAAATGGTGCGTTTCCTCCAACGGCCTGAAAAGGCAGGCAGCATTTTTTATTTTATTTGTCAATTTTGTTATTGTTGCATACGTTGTACAAAACAGTAGATATTAAATAAAACTAATACTGATGCTTGTATGACCAAAAAACATTACAAAAAAACGATTTTGCTATCAAAATATGCCAATTTGGAAAGGACTTTTGAAAGAAAAAAAAAATTGAATTTTTTTATATTATTTTTTCGAAAGCTAATAAAAACTTTGTACATCAAGCTATTTCATAGGGTCGATCGGGTTAGAGGAAACAAGATATTTTTTTAAATGCCTAAATAAATGCATCCAAGGTTTATTTTATAAGGATTTTTTGAGTACTACATTGACATGGAGAATATATTGTAAATGGATATGATAAATCTATTACCAGCTGGATGCTAATTACCGTAAAACTTCTAGTAGTTGAGACACCCTCATTTTGGGACAGTCTCATAGAAATAACATGTAAGCCCCCCTGCGTGGCCTATTTCTCTGTCCCAACTTCTAGAAGTTTTAGGGTAAGTTATAAAACTGATTAGCAGAAGAGGGGAGACTACTCAGGTCAAAGTTATATCAGTTTGATTCGAAAAGGAGGCAAATTGTAGTTTTACTGTATTTAAAAAAAAAATACAACCAAAAAGGAGGTAAATTATAGTTTTACTGTATTTAAAAAAAATTACAATCAAAAAGAAGGCAAATTGTAGTTTTACTGTACTTTTAAAAATGACATTTCCGAAAGTTCAGCTTCGTTTAGGTATGTTTGTCATTACTAGGGGTGATAGAACTAATGCCAACTTCAGTATATTGTCTAACAACCTTTCTTTACAAAAATATAGATGCTTTTGAGAACAACTGTGGGTACATCTTTAAAAAAATCCCAACATTATGAAAATGAATCAGAAAAATTCAGTCGCTTTACCGAAAAACGGTCATTTTCCACAGAATTGACCGATAGAATTAAATCAGACAGATTAATGTACGTACCTGTTAAATCAACACACGTGCTGACTCCATCACCTGTGAATCCCTTCTTACAAACACACATATGTTCTCCGTTGACCAGACCACAGGTAGCAGCCTTATGACAGGTTATCCCACTTTCCATTTTCTTCAAGAAGCTGCGACCCCCCTCGAAGACACACTTGAACATCTCACCACAGTTGGCAGTTCTCTTCTCAGAGCCCATCTACAAATTGGAAGAAACGTTGAAAAAATATATTATAATTAATAAGCGTTTCGCCCCAAAAATATGAACAGTCTTTTTTTCCATAACCTAGTATTGCCACACTAAAGCCCTGTGCAAACTGGTGGTTAAATTTGTTTGATTGGGGTTTAATGCCGTACTTAAGGCTATTTCACCCATATGATAGAGTACCAGTCCAATGGTTGAAGAACCCCCACATACTGACCAACAGCGTCAAATACTAAAGACAAGACAGGACAACTAGAGGACACAATACAACCAACAGATTGGCTTTATGATGATACCGCGGAAGAAAAGTGTATGAAATGGAACTGAGAATTCAGTATTTTATTCAAATTTGAACATCTACACTCCAGGGTATTTAACTTGTCTGACAACAGTGTACTCCAACAATAACAATAGCCTCACTAACACATCCATGTATTGTAAAGTTGTTCTTACTGTATGTTGAAAAAAAATAGTGTTCCTCAAGTTTGATATAATTTGAAACAAAAAAGTAAAGCGAATAATTTTTGTGCCTAACTCTGGGAACGTGGGCTGAATTCCTGGACGGGTTTTATCCTGCATAATTTTCTGAACTAGAATCGCTTCAAAATAAGAAAGTTTTATCCCAACATAACAAAAATACTGAAAAAAATAAAGTAAAAATTAATTGTAAAACATACCGGAAAATAATCTCCATTAGTGTCCACGCATCCACAGCCAGATTTCTGAACACATTCGTTACCACTCCTCACAAAGCCCGCCTTACAGACACACCCTTCTTGTTTGGGAAGTTTGCAGTCGCCCACATTGGCCTGCACGCATGTTGGCTCACAAGGACTGGCGTCAAATTTGTATTCCTCGTTTGCGCCACATGTCATGGCTGCAACAGAGGAAAGGTTAATAGTGAGAGAGTGACTGAATGAATGAATTGACATTTAAATCAGGTGTAAGAATCAATACTTGGGTGAATGGCTGGTTGCTTTATTTCTTTAATTGAGGTTTATAGGAGAAGACCACCCAAAAACCATATTCTATGAATAAGAAAAACTTTTTGTGTGTAATACAATACATTAAATTCCATTTTCATAACCTGATGGTAACTCTGGTTATCATCCATTAAAGAGGATCACAAGCACCAGTTGAGTCATAAAATCCTGTGCTGCTAAATTTTCCTGCACTCTGGTTGGTCAACCGATTTTGGAACTATCCAATGACAGATCAGTCTGCTGTACACAGGATTCGATGATGCAAGTGGTTTCAGTGTTCCTCTTTAGTGGATGATAACTAAAGTTAGGATCGGGTTAGGAACATCAAAACTTTTGTATTGTATTTGACAGACAATGTTTTACTTATGTAGAAAACACGTTTTTTGGGAGGTCTTGTCCTTTAACACTGTAGTTCAAGTTATTTCACTCATATGGGGACGTGTCGGTCCAATAGGTGCCGTGAGGGGACCCACTCTTGATGCCAATGGCACCAAATTAGATTCACAAGATGCAAAATCAAAAACTTGACATCAAAGACACAATAACAGACTTACTTCCTGATGACCCTTAACCTCTAACAGAATCGAGGAAAGTCTCTCCCGACACTTACACGAGGGTAAGAAATTACAAATAAACAAATCCTGAGCATAATTTGTAAGTTTTCAAATATAGTTACTGACATAGTCTGTTTGTTACATTTGTTCAACCTCAGCCCGTCAAAGTTTGATTCTGGGGCTTAGCCAGAAATCAAAAATTTGGTGTCTAAAAAGGCCATTTTGCTTCATTTTGTCAGTAACTGGGTGTCCAATTTTAACAGATATCCTACATGTTAAAGTTTCTTAAAACAGGGTATCCAAATGAGGCAATTGTTTAACTTCAGGGTGTCCATTTGGATGGGTGCCTGCCTAAGCCCTTGCCGATCTGTTTACCCCTCTTGAGTACCATTAAATATGTCCACAGGGTGTCCATTTGGACGGGTGGACACCCTGCTGCCTAAGCCCTTGTTTGAATCTGGTTGTGTTGGGTTTTCATTATCATTTTGGAGGTACATGTACTTACGACAGAAGTCATTTTTTCTCCAGTTGACGAGGATACCATTGTCGGCACAGTCCTGGGCCATAGCTCCGTGAGCATTACAGATTGTCGTCATTTCGTCGTCAGTTTCGTAGTTTGCGCACACATCCAAAGCACAACTCTTTACATAGCCATTAACAGCGACACGGTGGCTTTCGATACATAATTTGAATGGAGAGGTTGTGGACTGAAGTTGTCCGCAATAGTTGCTTGTCTCAGCAAACAGACGCATCTTGTCAGCACTGCACACTGGGAATGGGGGGATTTCCATGCAGCTACAAGAAGAAGGAAAAAAAAAGGATTATTTTTTTTTCTTGGGTTAAATTTATTTCACTCTGTGATTTCATGTCAGTTAAATTAAAAAAAAAAACGCTTTCAAGTTACCGAAAACAAATGATATTCAAGTTGAGGCCTAATACGATAATCTTAGCGTACCGGTATCCAATTTTCGTTTTGTTCTCATTTGACTGATAAGAAACACTAAACAATTATAGTAATCAAAGTTTAAACATGATCAGATACAATTATATTATACCTTATTTTAAATTCCTTAGTAATTCATATCTATATCAGCCAGAAATAAAGCAGTATCCCCCAAAGCATACCCTAATTAAAGTATTTGTTAAAATTCATTTCTTTTTATCCATTTTTGCTCGTTTGGTTGTGAAATGTCACGGCCAAATAAATGGACACTAATCGGATACCTCATCCTATAGACAAAATAAACAAGTTGACAAGATTTATCTGATTGGGGTAATACACTGTATACGTTGACAAGAAGAACTTACTGTGCCCATGGTCGGTCCGAATCATCTGGTACGTTGTAACTGTTTCCAACCAAATTGTATTTATCACCGTTATTACCAACATTGGCACCAGCTGAAGTCATGAAATCATCCCCTTCATTTCCGTTACAAGATCCGCAGAGACCATTCATTTTGTTGGAACCAATTTCCTTTGGAACTCTTACAACAACAACAGAGGTACCGTCAAAGGTGACTTGGACACCACACGCTGTAGTGACCATGACATTGTTGCCTGTACGGGCAACTGTTACGTCTTTAGTCACTGTCGTTGGCAAGAATTTCTCAATGTTGTTGATCTGCATGAAATATGTAAAAAAAAAAAAAATTTGTGGGGCCCGCCCCCCCCCCCCCCCCTCCCCCTCTACATTCTGTGCAAGTGACATCTGTCAGCCTATACGTAATTTTCAATTAACAGTCTATTTCAATTAAATAAAAAGGTGGAAACAATATTTATATGTTGAAGGCTATATATGTTTAACAATGTGACAATTTAAATACCTTTTGTAGACATAAGCAAAATGTTGCGACCAACATGTACAAATTTTCCAAATATAGGCCCTATATGGGATTTGATTTAAGGGCTTGACAGGAGTCATTCGTTTAAAATAATCAACAACTCTATGCCAATATGAACTTTTGAGAAAAATATAAATAAACTCACGAAAACTCTTCGGCCCTGGTGAAGTCGGATTGTGAAACCCGCAATTTTAACATCAACCAATCGGGTGTAGGCAACATTTTTGTTCCAGCCTCGATGCTCATTTTTGACCTCAACGTTAAAGAAACATTTGTTTCCTTTGTCGAGAAGTTGAGCCAATGTGTATTTACAGATTCCCATAAAATGGATAGTGGCGCCATCAAAGGTCTTGTAATGCGGATCCCCTGAACCAGTACACACGCAATAATCTGTACACAATAACAAAATTATTAGTAAAACAAAATTGAAACAAGAAATTTAACAAAATGTGACAGGCACACTTGAGATTGACACTGTGTGTAGTTTGACGGGATTGACACATTCTATCACAAAAATAAATTTGACAACTTTAACCTAAAACGTTGAGTTGAGTTTTTTTTTTTGGGAGGGGGGGTAAGAGTTTTCGTTTTTTAGGTCCATGAATCAAAAATACAAAATTAATATCATACATGTATAAGCTTAGAAATTCGTAACACTTATCACTTTACTTGAACACCTTAATTAACAGCATTATTTCTGTATTTTGTATGATATATAACTTACCACTTGATGGGTTAGTATTCGTGTTTATTGTTGTACACACTTTTCTGGCGAAGATCCCAAAACCAACTATAATAGAAAACAAAATTACAGAAACAATATTCATGAATTAATTTCAATTGTTTTATCATTTCTTTTGGCTTTTAATTTTTTAATTTTTTTTTTTTATTTGTTGCTTTATATAATCTGGTTTTATGTATGAGTATCCCATTTGGTTAACGAATCGTAAAGTGTATGGCTCGTCAATGTCAACCAAAATTCAAATGACAAAATATATATATGCGCGCATGTATGGCAGGCGAAGTGTTTCAATATTAAATAAATTATATTTGTTTGAAAAAGTTAATATGTTTGAATAAAAACATAATATATGTTTTAAAATTCTACATTTGCATTCAACAAATTTATATTTTTATTGTATATTTTAATTTATGTTATAAAAATTTTCATTTGTATTCAACACAATTATATATATGTATTGTCTACATATTTATATTTGTTCATAAATTTATATATTTATTGTCCACATTTTTATATTTGTTCATGAAACAGTTTAAATTTTATGTTGTAAAATTACATTTAGGAAAATATAATAATTTAACCAAAGACATTCATAAGGCGAGATTTCATTGGATGATTTCAAATTTGTGTAATTTGTCCCTGTTGATGACAGTGACCACAGTGACAAATTCACCCGCCTGTTTAAGACTGCAACACGTGGTGTTGAGGTCAAACGTGCCACTGATAGCACAGGCAAATTGATATTATCAGAAGTCTAGTTAATAGACTTCTGTTATAATCCAATGAAATTTCGCGTAACAGATATTAATAGATGAACCATACGGATATCCCATAATGCACTTTTGCAATATAGGCCCTATATATTAAAGTTCGTTTTGAAGACTAATAAAAATTCATGCATATAAATCCAAATCATCGCATACAAACAAAAACTTTTACAACAGATATATAAAAATATTGCACCAATATTTTAAATATAGAATATAACTAAAACTATATGCAATGAAAACTATCAATTATGTACACGAAATTTATATTTTAAACAAAGAAAGTAAATATAGAATACTGAAACACTTCGCCTGCCCTATGCGACCTATATACAATATATATATACAAGAATACTCATTTTGTTTTTAATAATTTTAAAACCTACAGTTTTACTATACTATAGCTCTTTAGGATACTTACCACCTGATCCGGCATTATGGAATTCAGTTTTACGCGATGGACCAAAATCTGATGATTATTTTCCACGAGTAAATCGCCGATATCCTAAGCAAATCTATAGTGGTTAAAAAATCCACACATTACTCCAGTCATTGTTCTCGGAGAATCTCGGACTAGGCAAGTCTCGCGGTAACAGTATGGACGGACGGAATATTGGTGATAAATATCTTCGTCTTTTCGAACATGACTGCGAAGCAACTTTTCATTTGCTTACTTTTTGTCGGCGTAGCTTCCCATCCTATTCCACCATACATTATAAAGACAAACCTTTTATTTTGATGTAAAGTGGAGAAAATATATCAATACTACAGTTTAAAGAAAACAATAAGTGTGGTTGTGTAGGCCTATATGTACTTTTAATTTTTAATGAATATATAAACCATAGCATTTGAATATGACGGTTGACTTTAAACATTACACACAGTGTGGAAGAAATATTTTTTAGACAAGCAGCCGAATGTTCGTTGAACTGGCCTCGAACTGTGCGTGTATGTAGGTATTTGCATTGTTCTCAACTCTTATATATATATACATGTATATATATATATATATATATATATAAGCTTACCATACTTTTAAGTATGGTTTTTTTACTGTTGTTTCTGTAATATTTGCTCTGCTTGCGTGTTTAAATTACTCTGACTTCAGCCGCAACTCCTACGTAATCATGTACATGACGCTGCTGTTTCAATGATGACAATGGCACCATAACGCTGAAATAAAGTCGGAGTGGCACTAATTGTGTATCTTAGGATAAGGTAACATAATTTTTTATGCATTATCTTTTTCAGCCATGGTGTTATAGGGCTAACATGAACCCATTTCCACCTGTTGGTTAGATGACCGGACACATATACCTGAAATTATACAACTGACTACAAACAAAGCAGAAAAAAAGCAAATTTATGGCATTGTCGTGTTGTTCGTATATTGTTTTTGATTACAGCATATATACATGGCAAGCTGTTGTAGACTTCTTCCTTTTTTCTACATATGTCGAATTAGTTTTGCTTTCATTGTACTTATGTATCATTATGGTTCACATACATAAAATAAAAAACAAAAACCTAACTATTTAACATATGTGAAAAAGAATTTCACTTACCGGTATGTAACATAAACTTTTATTTTACATATGTACCAAAGAGTTCCACTTGTCAAAAATATTGAAAAACTATTTATCTCCACAGCATGTGTAGAATTTCAAGACGATAGCATTATATTCCACTTTCATTTATAGTTTAACGTCGTTTATTTTCTATTTTTGAAAGAAATTCAACATAGGGCCTATGTATAAAAAAGATAGAAGTGATAAAACGGCTTGCCATAGCCGTATAGTATATATACATAAATCTTTTCAAGTAAAGAGATCTTTACGAGCTCATCCGACAAGTTTTCGTTATTTTTCTCGAAAAATATTGTTTAAATAAGTTTATGTTAACTTTTATGTAATTTCCCATGAATCATAATCCAGTATGATATTTCTCCTAACAACGCTTTGAATATAGTTGCTGTAACATTCAGCGCCCCGAAGGTGGCTTCAATTACAAAGTTTGTAGGAGAACAGCTGGTATTGGATTATGATTCGCCGGACGAGTTCTCTTTTAATATCCTTACATAAAAAGACAGGATGTGCCCAAATACCATACGACTAAGGCGCCCTTAGCTAGCATCACGGTAGACCCAGGCAAACATAAAAGAAAAATGCAGCCCGGGTTGGTATTCTTAATTTTTAGAACACGAACTGATGTTTGTTTATTCAAAAATAGACAATTTACGTTATATATATATAGCATGCCTTATTAGCAAAACAGTATTCGGGATGGCACCTAACATGGCATGCGTTCCTAAAACACACTTTTTATTTACGTAGTTCAATCATGGAACCTTAATATATTTGGATGATTTTGGTGTTTCATTTTGTGCACGTCACAGGTGAATAAACATTTTTTAGTTAATTACGCGATCATCCAAAACCACATCTTTAGCGTAATATATTATTAGAAATATAATCCTAAATTATTTTATCTCGAGATGTCTGTAGGTTAAAGAGGCACTAGCGCCTAAAATAAGGACTTTTTTGTAATGACAGAATCAAATGAGTTATACTTATTTTTCTGAAGAAGCCGAAGTTAGGAGCTTTTCGTTAATCCCACCTCCAACTTTGTAGGCTAAGTGGTATTTTTTAGCTAACTAAAAGTATAAAATTTAAAT
>JAVFBX010030747.1:0-17877 GCA_034783855.1 Mopalia kennerleyi | reverse complement strand
TTCAACGTGCCCCATCCCTATGTTCAAAGTACCCCACTGGCGGGGCACCATGAACCACTTCAACCAAACATTTTAAAATCAAAATTATACCATATATATTTATGTTATATGACTCAAGTAAGGGTAATTTGTTGTGAAAATAAAAGGGAATATTTTAATAATATTTGGCCATCTATTATGCTATTTATTTTGGGTAAAGAAGCAAAAGACTAAAAACCTGTTCAAGGTGCCCCGCTCCTACTCCTTTACATAGAGGGATTCTTTTTGAAAAAATCATACTCTGTAAGTCGGAATCTTACCAAGCGAGGGCAGAGAGTGACATATTAAATCCATGCAAATATTCTTACGTTCACATCCGAGCGTTAAGCTTCACAGTTACCCGTTTCGTTATTACACACCTTAATTGAATGGCGGTTCAAGAATTCGCTACTGCGGTGTCCCAGAAAGCTTTATTTCTTTGCAACCTGCTGTATTTAGCACTCCTATCACTGTTGTTACAGTTGTATGTTTTAGTCTATTCAGGTTTTACTCGGCTCTGAAAAAGTCGCCATGCAGACCACGGCCGTTCTCCATGCATCTTATCGAGATATGTGTGCTAGAAATACCACTGAAATGTAAGTTTTTGTTCCTGACCGACGAGAAAACATTTATACACGACACAGTGAAAAGGAATGTTCCACGTGGATTAGTGCCCCCATTCTTTCACCCGTGGCTAGATAGAACCTAATTACTAACTAGCATATATGGTTCTTAATTATAGTATATGCTTATAGCGCCCTATATACATATATCGGAATTTTGCGAATTTCTTTGTTTTTTTGTAATCGGTATACCGTATACAAACGCCCGTGTCTCAGACCGGAATCGGGAGGACCTGATCACGCACTTGTATCTTGGAGGTACCTCTGTTCTTATTTCTGTTATACTGTGTCTCTAGCTGTTCAAAACCAAATAATAATAGTGTAGTGTAGTGATTAAATCAGAAAGCTATTAGTCGGAAATAAACAACAAATAAAATTGCACTATCTTACCAGTCAATTCGAACTTTCTTCATCCTTACGGTGATAAATTGCCCCAAAAACACGGCGTTAATCGTAACAAAAGTGACCCATCAATACCTTTGAGTCCAAGGGCACCGAATCGCCTTACAGCATTAAATGCCGACCACCTAGCCCAATCAACCAAACCGCTTTGGCTTGTTCTAGACAGGGAACAAAAACAATAATTATAAGGTATATCTTTTATAATGCAAATGCAAGCAATATATGGTTCTAGCGTTATTCACAGATTTGATTTCGATTATGTTTACTCTCGGAGAAGGGTTGAGTTAAGTTTCCGCTTTACTCGGTATACAATTAACTTTATTTGTACCAACCATGGCTCGATTCATTAGATATGTTGACAGTCGCAGGAATAAATGGAATATTACACTGGTTAACGTGGCTCTCCCGGAGAGTGCAAAGGATAGCACAATAGATGCTTCCTGGCTCGTGACTTGTCTTTTCCATCACTCACTCAAGGATTATTTATTAAATTCGAACCCTATCGTGTAGGTTTGTCATTTAATTGCTGTTGCAGTTATTATATTCTTAAAATAAAGCGCCAATAAATGCATGCACTCTTTGTTTTCAGTCTAAATATATGAATTTAATTCACTGTACATGATTACTGATCTGGCGTTCAATCACCAAATGCACATATTTGTTATGTCGATTGAACCACGTTTTAAAATCTGTCTTACAAACAAAAATCAATAAAAAGATGGGTGCAGCAACACATTGCTATATAGTCCTTTTACATGCCGTGTGGTTTTTGTGAGGTTATCCTTTAAAAAGTTTGAAATGTCAAGTCGTCCGGTAATATGCAAAAGTACATGAATACCAACGAATCCTTCACATCAAGAAAATAAATAAGTCCGGATTTAAGTGTAGCGTTTTGGACAAAGAGTATCAACTTAGAATTTGTTTAAGGAATGCCGAAATTGCTATCTGATATGGCGACAAACACGATTATTATTGTTGACTAATAATTAAGGGTCATAGCCATGTCGAACTTGTGCGCAATTAATCTACGGATTGCGTCCCCCGCCCGCGGAAAAAACGTCGAGAATTTCCTTATTGTAAAAACTCAAACTGTTATGTTTCGGCCGATTAAGGTTATTTTTAATGTCATGCCTACACAGGATTGGCGTGTTAAGCATCCATCAGCAATCAATCCTATACAAAAATATGTATTAAGCTATATTAAATTGATCTTATCGGGAAATAAATTAAGTACCGTATCTTGTAAACAAAAATTAAAATTCCTCTTATCGTCTTGTGAATAAGACTGCTCTTATTATATGGGTATTCTCGACGGAAATGATATTCTATAGAAAGACGTTAAGCTGGCTTCAAGAAGAAAATGATTTCAATAACAACTCGTTCATCCCTGTTGACACAAAGTTCAAAACGTGACTACTTTATGAAGCCGCTCAATTCTTATTAATATCTCTCTCCTCATGGGACTCATTCCATACTATTTGAGTCAGAGAAAGGCTGGAAAAATAAACATTGTACTATCAATCCCCAGGTGACCATTGCCACACGGTTCGTCAGAAAAATACAGCAGGGAATAAACGACTTATTCAAATAGTATCGAGTCGGCCTTTATCATCGCAGACTTTCCCGGCGATAGTACAACGAGTTGATGGCATTAGCAAGATTGTGCCCGGTTTACCGATAAATGCGAAGCTAGCTGTGAGCAATCGTTTATTTAGTTTCAGCTTTTAGACCCTAGCGAAGAGCAAAGAAATCCAAAAGAAAATCATCGCTCTAATTTCGGGAAGGAACTATTACAACTCTTTATGACTGTCGACAAAAAGGTCAAAGGCGGATATCGTCGATGGTCTGAATTGAATTATATCCTAGTGAGACAAACGAGAAGCCGGTCTGAAGATGTTACCCGTTATGCCATATTCACGCCAGGCTATTATCTCTTTCACCGCAACTCTCTGGGCAAATTGCAATCAAATTTTCCATCCGAGTAAACTCAAGTTATGATTTTTTTGATTTCCCAGCCCTTCAAGAATATCGTTCTCATTTGTTGTGTTATATAGTGAAAAGAACCAGGGGCCAAGTAAAGAATGCGTTTGACCCTAGCTCAATCTCTAACACTCTTAGCTTTGACCACTTCACCGAGCCCTGGGGCAACATAGCTGGTCTAAATTGAGTCAATGGAGGGAGAAAAAGGATAAGGAAACTGCCAAGAAAAAGCCAAGTGAATAAAGAATACAATGGTTCATTTTAGAGATGTCCGTAAGGAAGCAGTCTATCAAGCAAAACTCTTGACTTGGCCTCTTAAAGAAATTGACCGTCTTGGTGTGATTGTGTTTTTTTATTCAATGATCGCATTTTCAAACTCGCATTTTTACTGCCATAGAAAGATGTAAAAAACACACACACAGAAAGAAAGTACACGAATTTTCATACAAAAAAGAGGAGAGGTGAAAAGGTTTGGTTCTGAGTGGAGACAGTCTTGTTACTGAAGTACATTTAGAAGACTTTTCCGGTTGGTGTTAAACTTTTCACAATCTGTCAGCTCAACTTTGATGGCTGTGAGAAGTAGTATAAATTTTTTAGAGTTCATTCACATTTTCTAGACATTTGCGCCAGGTTTTTTTCTTCTGAAAATGTGCATTAAACTATAACCAATGAAGATATACCGTTTTATATGGGATATACCTAATATTTTCTTTGTGCGTCAAAAAAATTAAATATTTTATTAACTTTTGTTTCTCTATCTGAATATAATAAAGTATGGTTGGAAACAAGATTGTTAGCCTATTTGCCACTTAGCCTCTGTAATGGTAAAACAACTTTTCAAGCATAGCGCAAATTACAAATCAATTGAATAATAAATTAAGCTATAAATAATCCAATACATAGAACAAATACATCCTGAAACACTTGATGCGAAGCCAGTTGTATAGGATTATCCTTATTGCCAACCAATTAAACCCTTAACAATGGACATATCTGGAATAAACCCAGACAATAATGAATTTATGTTACGTGGGTTTTATATAAGCACCATGATTTATCGAGTATAGGATTTATATGGCAATATGGTCTTTGACAGCTTCGTCTAAAGTTTTTGTTAAATCTCGTGAGTAGTTGGATCACGCGTGATTACCCAGCATGTATTGCGTGAGCACTGATATTATATCTTGGTTAACCTCTATATGATTTTACGCGACAGATCGGGCGCGGCGGGTGTCGGCGCCGCCAAGCTTTCCAGTTACAAGTCTATCACTATTATCTAGCTTTAGACGCTTGTTTTTACAACGGCTTAGATTGCTTTACTTTGACAATCACAGTATAAACGGATTAAGACACAACAAAAAGAGACACGCTTTTTTATTAATGTTTATTACAATCTAGGTTTTGTCAATACAGTAATGACGCTTATCTGGGTTCTTTCAAAAGTCGGATTTAAAAAATGATTTCCGCCACGGACGAGGAATCAGCAAGAAAAAGACAAAGTGCCGGTCCACTAATGTCAATTGCTCCGGCATATAATCAGCAATAAAACATCAGCCGGATATTATTTTACCGCTCTGTCTCTCTTCAACATTGGAGAACTCGATCTTATGATAGATGCTCATAAAATAAATTCGTTCCACAATGTGTACTTATCTTTCAGGAAATGCTAACAAAACGATGTATAAATTAATTACCAAAAGCATTTACTGTACCTTGTCATTCAAATATGTTTCCGGTACCACTTCATTTGCTCTTTGGTTATTTATTTAATATTTTCATAAATACAGAAATAAAAGGGTTTGCAAGGATAAGTCAATAACTGTAAGAGTTTTTTATGAATGTAAACTATTAGTTCTATAGATTGACGAGTAGTTGTATGACACCTGCAAATAAAATGAGCACTCAATTTTGACATTTTTTATTTATATCAATCTATCATAAGAAGTCAATGATTTTTGTGTGGTTTAGAAAGCGAATATTTTCGTTATTTGGGATAACGCTTTCTTAGTTTGAACAGATCCTAAGCCAGATAATCTTGCAGGTTGATACCGTCCGGCATCGAAACTAAAATGCTCTGTGACGCAGCATTAAATACCGGTCATATAGAACACTGTAGAATGCCGATCGCGGAGTGGTCTAGATGACCTGCATTAACTGTTGGCGATTCTGCCTGATCCTCAGAGTCGTGGTCTCGACTCCCGGACTGGTTTCAACTTTTACACATTAAACTAGAGTTTGTTGAAACTAATAAAGCGTTTTTCTAATTCTCGAAAACTCTATCATAAGAAGTGATTAAAATTAATATTATGTATACACGCAGATTTACATACCTTGGACACGTTGTCTTATAGGTGCATGGCTAGATAGCTGCGATGAGATTTGGAAAATTGTAAACAATTTTGATTTGTTGGTTTGTTAAATTGCGGTTGTATGTTGTACTCAAGGGTATTTCAGTTGTATCTGATTGATTGCCCATTCACACTTTTCCTTGCTTAAATACAGTGGCAAACCGAGAGGAAACCTCGTAAAGACCTGATGGTCGACAGAAGGACTTGAACCCATGGTACATGGAAGCAGGGTTAGAAAGAAGACACGCGAACACTTTTCAATAAAGATACAGACGTGAACATTATAGCTGCACCGGCTGGTTCAAAGTGAGGAACCTTTGACGGCCATTGCCACACGGACTTCAGTGTGAGTGAAGTCATCCTATGTACGGTGTCACAGACGAATCATGTATAATATACTCACAAACAACTCAAGAGTATTTCATTTTTAAGCCGTGCTCAAGGGTATTTCACTTATATGAAGGCGGTGTTCGAACAAAGAGTTGACAGCAACGCAACCAAAATATGAAGTGTTTTATGCAAAATTAATCTTCCTCTATAAGCCCAGCAGTTAATATAAAGCAGGCCACGTCCTGAGCCCCAGTACAAAATACTCAAATGTCTATATATATTCTGCCGCGAGCCTCTGTAGCTCAGTCGGTAAAGTATTGGGCCCGAACCCAAAGGTCCCAGGTTCGAATTCGGTGAAAGCAAGCAATTTTTTGCTCTCTTCAATTATTAAAAATGTATATATGCCAGAACCAGACTTTCGGATTTTCTCAAGCAAAAACTAAGTGAGTAATATCTAGAACAAATAGATGCTAATTTAGCATCCCTGTGTTTGTGCTTTATGTGGAGAGAAAACTGTCGTCTTCACTGGGTTAGATTTATTCAAGATATATCCCAGCAGTAAATAACAACTCACATGAAAGGAAACAAACAATTTTAAGTTGAGTTTTACAAATGAAATTCTATCATATAGAGCAAGAAGCTGAAGATCTTTACTTCTATTCATAGCAGGGTGTATAGATCTAATTAATCCTCTTTCACTTTTCTTTCCCAATGATTTTAGATCAAACGAAAGCTCACCATACATTTATATGTGACTTATGTGCTTGTGTTTGGAAAATGGTTTACACTATACAGTTGTACAAAACAGATTAATCTATTTTGATATAATATAATTATGCTATTTATTTCTAAAACCATAATATGACTACCTTTTGGGCCGAAGCTGATTAAGTCTGAGCGCTTAAGCACACAGAACAGATGGTTGTGTGTCTACACACACCAATTTGTTTAGCGATATCTGTGAGCAATTAGCCGCTCCAGAGAGAGAGAGGGAGAGAGGCTGATGCAAGCAAGATTGCTAGGGTGGGGAATTGAGTAGTTGATACAGGGGTAGCCTACTTTTGTTACCTTACTCAAACTAGGGAAGCCTATTTAAGTCGACAGCTTTTCCGAATTCCTGACTTTTGACAAAACAACGAAACACGGTGTGTCGCTTAATCGGAAATTATCGGCAAATATAACGCCTAGGCTTTCATCCAGCTGTCAAAAAAACGATTGGTGTTCGGGTCAATATGACGAGAACTCGTCTGGCACGGGACAGCTCCGATTCCTACAAACAAGATCCACCGAAGTTTTGAAGAGGGTCAGATGGGCTTGTTTTCTGACGGTAAATTGACGGTTTGAGATGTGAGCTGACATTGACGCCTGTCAGTCCAGATCGAAATCCAGCCACCGAGTAGTGCCAGATTTCCCCGCAATTCCGACAAGGTCTCGTCTATAACGGTAATCACGCGAGTCAAATTACAGTCGGGATGTCAAATCACAAACTCACTTCTAATTATTGTCACTTCCTCTTTTAACACACATAAAAGTTTCATGCACTTCTCTCTTTCTTTTTTGCAATTATCTAGTGGATTTTGTTACCTTGTACATTCGTTTCCATACTTTGTTTACGAAGACGGCCTTCCTTGTGATTGGTCGTGTTTTTCTTTACCAACAGATGCTGCTAGGAATTGCGTGTATTTTCGTTTCAATATGCTGATTTTGTTAAAGTAAAATGTCTGGGTTTACGTTTAATACTTTTTTCATTACTGTTGTCCTGTACAGTGGTTAGATGCATGGTGATGGCATTGTAAAATAAACAACATCATATATATAAAAGGATTTGGACTTGCAATAACATTTCATAGAAAAATATATTCCAAAGCCTAAAGAGTTAAATATTTTGACAATAATTTATTTGCTACATTTTGCATTTCTGTTCCCTATTTTCCTGATCCAATCAAACACATGTATTATCGTTAATGAGGTTTACATAAGCATGGTCCAAAACTCTAGCTTTGTCTACATATAGGGAAGTTGAAGTTTGCTCTCGTCATAAACAAATCTTTTGTCCAATAAACATACACAATTTGATCTGGGCAAAAGTTATTGAATATCTTTTCAATAAATTCGTATATAAACACACAGGATTTTTTTCTCCATTGATCTATTCTAAAATGTGCATCAATGAGTTTTTCTTGAAATATTTTTTTCTTCATAATATCGGAGATTTAGCTATGAAATGCGATATGAATTGAAACAATTAAATTTGATTTTGCCAAAGCAATTCGCCTAAATTTTTCCCGGAAGCATTTTAAAGACTAAAGAATTTCTTAAAGTTTGCCTTTTTGCTGCTAACAGAATGTCCACAATATAGGCCTAGATGAACTCTCCGTTTTGATAGAAATGTTGGCGCAGAGGCTTCCTGTATAGGATTCACCATCCATTTGCCTTTCTACACCCATATAAACATATACACGGGTGGGAAACAAACCACAAGTTCACAACACAAGGCCAATATAGAAATATAGCTATGTTTGATTTTTATGAGACCAGGAGCACGACCCTTTGTCCTGCCATTAAATGATCCACCTTGTAAAAAAAAGTATCTGGAATCAAAACGGAACTATTGGCATCTGCTAGCTACGAAAAGATAATAGCATGTTAGCCGACTTCTTGTGGTAAATTGAGTTTGAGTCTGCGCCGAGCTTAAGCAGTTCTTGCACTCATTATCTATCGTCAAATACAGGGTGTGTGAAGACGGGGGAATCTTGTATTCGCACATTACTCGACAGAAATTGGCAACGGAACAAGGTTATTACGAACAAAAATCATGTCATTTATTGGCAGAATGAAAACTAGCTCTTGATTGGTCATTTAGCCCGAGGAGCCTTTCGTTTTTTATAAGGCCTTATGGACTTCAATACAGGGAAATAATTAACATGCTGGGGAAATGAAGAGTTTATCGGGTTATTTCTTCAGATTGTTGATCGTATTTAGTAGCAATAGTTTCAAGGACTTCCAAGCCTTTATTCAATAGATAGTCCCCTCAAGGCACTTTTTCAAACGGTTCTGGTCTGCTACAATGGATTACTCTAAGACCCCTTCTTTTATGCCACAGTTTCAAGCAGCAGGCCCTTTCCTCGGTTTATTTCTCCCGTTCGATTGACTTAAATATATACTGAAGAGGCTTAAAGAGTGGTCTTGTCGATTGCTCAATCCATACAATTTCTACCTTCTATTGTTGTTCTGGCTCTGTGGATTGCCACAAATCACCCTTTACCATCAAGGGTGGCGTGGAGTGTAATAACCTTCGATCGCTGTCTCTACTCCCTTATATTCTTCTCAGGGCTAAATAAATCCGACAATAGCCGAGATTGGTTCTGGGATGAGCTGGTCATTGGATTGATACTTATTGAACCACTTCAGTTGACTTTTGAAGAAATTTCTAGCATCCAAATAAATGCTTTAATATATATTCGAAAGCTGTGGATGGAATGTCCAAAGGGGGAGTTATAAGGTTTAAATGCTAAATCTTTTAAATATAACGAAGTCTCCAGTAATTCGTCGAATCTTTTTTAAAGAAGGACAACGCTCAAAGAAGTTTGAGTTGAATTAGGAGAAGAACACGGATTAAAATATTTGCCTTTTTTCAATTAGAGGGAACATTATTTTTATAGTACAGCCAAAATTTTTAAAGGTTTTCGAATGGTAAAACCACTGTTTTTAGAGTAAGGTTTTGTTTGTTTATACTTCAGCTATATTTCATCTATATGACATGTTCTCAGCACAATGCGTGAAGGAAGCCTCTGTGGATGGTATTGGCTACAAAGACTGACCAGGTACAGTATCGATCCCAGGCCCACTACATGATTTGATAAGACAGTGTGGAAAATGTGGCGTGGTATAGCTGACACCAGTCCTTGTTGTTGTTGCTGTTGTACTTTAGCCCTTATGACGAAACTCTGTACAACAGCAATGCATGTAGTAACGTTTGGATTTATGGGATAGTTCGACCTATAAAACTCGGTTTTCCTAGTAGGTTTATCAGCTTGTTGTCTAATAGGCCTACATATTTGATATATTAAGAAACATTTCATACAAAATGTCAGGTGACAAAAAAGTCCACCTTTCTGATGAGTTTAAATGTCAAAGGGTGAGCTGTTTCTTTATTGTAACCTAGCTGACCTGATGGAGGAGGGCGATAAAATACAAAACAATTAAATATCCTTAAATATATCGTAAACATATCCCAATTATATAAACGCCAAAAATACAGACAAAATACTTGACCCGGGCTTCTTGTATGGGTGTTGACACTATACTAACAGGCAACGTTTGTAATTTGAGTAAAAAACAAGAATTGTAATTGGAAATTTAGTCAGACATGTTAATTCGGTATTACAACGATATTGATAGGCCTATATAGAATATTGACAAATTAAGTTCTCCATCCCTCTATGACTCATAGTTCTTAGTATTATTATTTCATTATTAATGTTATATGAATTAAACGTAACAATTTGCAATGCGGAATTATTGAAGTATTGAAAACTTCGGCTTTTAGCTTGTATGTGACGAAAGACAGCACTTATAGCGCATATATCAGGGAGAGAATCGACAATTTGGTGTTTTTCAACTGTGCCGATTGTTTGCGTAAGACCCGCAGTAGCAGTCCGTTAAATTACAACAATAAACCTAATCACCTAGAAAACGCCACAATTTAATTGCAGTTACGATCTTAAGTGTTAAGTTATTGGGATTACTGGCTTTGTCGAAACAAATGGGCACAAATATAAAGTGTAATACTTGTAATAACAGAAACATTTTAATCTTTTCCGTATGGGGATTAAAAATACCTTTGTTATGTTTTTTTTTCTGAAAACAATTGGATTTTTTCTTAATCTTCTATCAGCTATTTTTCAAATCCATCGCGCTGATGTGGTAATGTGTGCCTGAGAGGATATGGAGGAAACGTGTTTCGTGTTGCACGCGACTGTCGACGGCACCTTCTTATTTGATTGTCGTAGAATAGCGTCTCATGAGACCACTATCGGAGGATGCGTTAGTTAGAGTATTAGCTGATATTCTATTCGCCTACGATAGCATCATTTGACCGAAGTCAGACAGCATTTCTGGTCCGTCGGAAGACACACGAGACGATTTGCCATCACATTATCAGACACCGGTCTAAATACGCTCGCAGGAAATTACTAACTTTGTTAAGTTTATCGCTTGTCAACTTAAAAAGAACATGCTGGATAAGCGCCAATCGTGACCAGGACTCGCATGGTTCTAACGGAACAGCGCTTTGTCAAGGAGATCGCAAAGAATACCTTAATGGAATTGGAAGAATGAATGTGGAACGCGCGCGTGAGCTGTCTGGTCACGGCAGATCACAAACGATGAGAATCAAACAAGGACATGGCCCAACAAAGGCGCCATACCTACTTCCACTATTTTAAACTTAGTTTTTTATTTCAATAACCAGTTTTCATATATTTAATACCTATTTGTTATCCAAAAAAATATGTCGATTAATTAGTAGCTGTAAAGAGTTTTAAAAAAATTATTTTTAGAAGATATAGTAACAACTCCGAAGAAAGAAATTGAATTTATTTTGAGTTGTTACTATATATATACACTGTACTGTGTTATCCGCCTCAGTGTTTCTTATTACCGACCTTATCTTTGTTCACAAGAAAGAATGTATGAAGTGATTCTTTGTAACGTTATAAATAATTAGTATGTCTTAATCCCTTGACACAAAATTCATACTGGTCTATACACAAAACCACGAATGAATTAAAACTGATGGAATGTTCAGAAAATGTATGCTTAAAGTAAGAAAGGCTTATTACGCGCCGTATATATAAATCCACACTGTACTTAAATTAATTGCACTTTGTTCCAAAATTAAAGCTACATTAGTTCAATTATATTTCGTGTTCCGCAACTGCATGTGCATGCCATGGAGGTGCTTATAGCAAATCCTCAATTTGTGATAGTACTAGTATTTTGATTAGGTGGAAAGGATATTAGATTTTCACCTGTCGTTATTATAAACGATCTTTTGACGCAATGGTAAAGAATCATCGGAATAGCCTTTTAATTGGTGCACGCAAAAGACTAATTTTCTAGGATATGGTATATATGTTTCCTTTAAGCTAATTTGAAAAAATTAAATGCAATTGTTTCAGACGCCTGTCCATTTATCATCGCTTTGTTTCCTTGCTAATTATTCCACTTCAAACGAACGTCTTCACGTCGCACCGAAGCTGCCGGAAAGCACAGATTTCTCTTCGTGGGAAATTAAAGGTAGAAAAGTCAACGATGAATGTGGTTGTCCTTTGTTCCATATTGTTTGCTCAGGTCGATTTGACGACTTTCGATGGGTCATCCATCTTTTTGTCTCTTTACGTTCGTGCTGGATGTTAGCCGCTCGCTATATGTACCCGCATTATGAGGTATACGGTGTAGTCGACTAAGTACACTGTACGTATTTACCGCTGCTAAAGTGTCCACCCCGCCTCAACCGTAGATTAATGAGCATATATTTCTCTTAAATGAGGCGAGTATTTTTGAAGCATGTGCCAAAGACTGCAATTAGTTTATTTAATGTTATTCGATCCGAGATGTATTTAGACAGGCGCTATGAATCAGTGAGTAGTGTGTGTTAATATGCGTGTGTTCGCAGATTGTATCGCTTACCCAAGTTTACACAGAGGCCATATAATTACCCGGTTTCAACTCTAGGCCTTGTTCACCCGATGTCACATTAGTTTGTCTTACCGATGCCATTTCTTTGCCACCACACAACACCTGTTTGACATGATACAGTTTTTTTCTCTCACTACAGACAGGGACAGACTTTCTGTTCCTTACTGAAAATAAAATAAACCCTCTACTTATATGCACCTACCATTAGAGCCGATACAAGTTCCTCATATTTGACGTATACTTAGGTGAGCGGCTGTGAGGGAGCTTGTACTCTCAGGACTAGCGGGAACACTATAAATCCGGTCTGTTGTTGCGCATTTCTTTTGCTTTCTGTGATTTCCTGTCTCGTCTTTGTTTGTCCTTACAGTGTCGTTGATAATGGGACTTTCACGCCCCAATCGATCGATCAATCAATCGATCGATCGACCGACCGACCGACCGACCGACCGACCGACCGATCGATCGATCGATCAATCAATCAATCAATCAATCAATCAATCAATCAATCACCAATCAACCCCCTGCCAGTTGAATGTAAATTAGTCTTTATATATATCAAAACAAAATTTGAGCAACAAAACTACAAAACTTTAAACGGGCTTATCTATGTGTGCCAGATCTGTTCCCGACATGGATATTTATCACCGGAGATATATTAAAGGTGAAGATGTCCCTCCAATCTGAGTCAAATCAGACCAACATAGCTATCTGTTTGTTATGCCGCATTAGATCTGGTCACATCCCATATAAAACAATGTAATGTTTCCCCCAAAACATAGATTTTACAGTCTCTACAATGCCACCCGATAAGCTCTGAGGCTATTGCGACATAAGCGTTCTGCTTTATTACAGTGTTCTAATTGTTAAGACATTTTATAAATGAAATATATAAACAATGTGATAATCTTCTTAGTTTTGGAATATCTCCCTTCGTCACAATTGACCTACATTTAGCAATTCATACATACTAACACTACACGCTTTTTGTAAGCTTCGTATTCATAAACTGATTAAAATGACAGGGACATTTTCAATGTCACCTTCCATGACATTTTCAATGTTCTCTCTGATGTCTGATTCATAAGTTGACTGTTTTAAGTAGTAAAGTAAAATATACGAATTCCCGATATGTTAAAAAGTGTACTTAAAATTTCATCTAACCATGAAGGAGTTGAGTACCAAAGCTGGAATTTTGTTGATCAGTAGAATATATATGTTTAAGTAGTGTAAATTTCAGAAAATGTTTTAACTGTTCGCATGGGGATACATTGCCGAGATTAAAGGGCATTTGCACCCAGACCCAACTTTGGATTGATGCCATTCCTTTACAAATGACTTGATTAACCCTTACATACTTGTGGCGATAGACAACCACCTATAGATAATACAGTTGTGATATGGGATGCATGTAGTCACTCGTACAGACACAGGGTGTTATCAGAAATCATCCAGCTCATATGTGATTGAACAAAGCGGATTATTTGGGTGCATATAATTTGAAAAGGAAAGGAGGTATACAAGTAGTCTGATGCCGTATCCTTGCAAGCCAGTAAAGATACAAAGTTTCAGCTCAATTGCTGTTTTCAATCCCAAATTATGAGTTTTCAAAGTTATAAAAAAAAAAATTCACGCATCTTAACGAGGCATTTGAGCAAATTTCAGGAAATTCACCGGGTGAATTGATTTAACTAAGTCAGAGAAAATGAGGTGATACCTTAAATACAACAAAACAGCGCATTTTCAGAGCCTTTTAATTAGCCATGCTTTAAGTTTCTGAGCAGCACAACCTCGTGCTCTATCAAAAACCGAATCAAGCATATACGAGCTCCCAGTCATACAATAGTTCTTCTTAGGACGGCGGATAAATACTATGACAATTTAATTGGGAACATATAAGACACTTTAATTTTGTAGAGTAGCAAAAACTTATCCCATTTTAATGCATACAACATCGATGGTTTTATGCCGTTCAGGCGTATAACATGATAGACAGTCCAATTCTGAACGGGCGAAATCACAGCTGGTCGGGGGAATTTGACATGGATTTTGATTTTATAGTTGACATAAATAGTAAATAAAATTTACACAGTGCCGTTCAAATACCATACATATTGCTCAAGTGAATGGTGGCAAGAATTTAACCCACTCGATACATCGAGTCACGTGGGTTATCTTCACATATAGCGCAATATTGTATCTCCGTTTTAAAAACCGTAGCTAGTGTACGGTCGGTTAAACCGAGAAAAAGAAAAATACAAACAAACAAACAAGCAAGTGAAACAATAAATACCATTAAATTAGTGTACTCAATTTTAGACTAAAGGGGGAAAACAATTTATAGATCTTAATATGTGCAGAAAAACAAACAAAAATCTGAAGCAAAAATCTAGAAAATGTGGTATTTTATGATGAAATTTAGAAAGGCCAATTCGTCTTTGATGTTTCCAGAGTTTAACGTGCTCCGTATTCTTGGAAATTTGAATGCCCGACACATCTTTCGTAATTTTGGAATTTACCGCGTTTTATACAAAATTTAGGCTCCCAGTAGAATCGAGGTTAGTTTTGGTATTGTCAGGTACCTACCTTATCAGTGGGCGGTCTGCCTCGCATCAATAGTGGATAGTTAGGACTGAAGGCATAATTCTCATACTGAGGGAAGTTGGATGCCCCGTGAGCCAAACTACACGTACAGATGATAGATGTGAGTACAAGCACCAACTGGTCATTCGACGTGAAATGACCCTCACCAGGAACTCCCTTCAAAGAAAAATAGGCCACCCACACATGTGAAATCATATAACTGGAACCTTTTGTATCAATGTTTTAAATAGTTTCTTGTATGTTTAAACACCATAAATAATATTGTAAGATCGAAGCTCGTTAGCAGGAAGCATACCGAGAATTAGTGCTAGCTTTACTCATGCCGTCAATATATATTTTGTATCCAATGCGTATAATCTATAAAATAACAAAAACACATTTGTGTTTCCTTTATGTGAAATGAATATTAGTTAATCCATATTGAAGCATTAAGTAGCATGCGATTCTTAGTGGAAAAATGATCCCTACCGAGCCGAAAGTGAGGTTGGGATGATTTTTCCATCGCGAGAATGGGAATTTACACCCCATACGATTCTAAGAGGATGCCACACAATCTGATTCTGGGATGAAAATTTCC
This sequence comes from Mopalia kennerleyi, assembly GCA_034783855.1. NCBI lineage: Eukaryota > Metazoa > Mollusca > Polyplacophora > Chitonida > Mopaliidae > Mopalia > Mopalia kennerleyi. The sequence continues at coordinate 2,296 of JAVFBX010030747.1, read as the reverse complement.
ACTCCAGAGTAAATTGTATTAAATAAATAATTCTTTATTTAATTTAATATTTAAATAAATGTCCATCGCGAGATCACAATCTATCTGCGTACATTCGAGGATTTACTGTTCGAGCCTCCGGTCACACATGAATTGAATAACGTAAATTTTCACAAATCTCGTTGACTCTGAATCATGCACTGGGCGACATTCCTCAACACTAAACTGTTCTAATTTCAGTATTTTACCTGTCAAATTCATTTTAATCCTAAACAAATTGTATTTACCAATGGGCTGAAAAGTCCTAACAATTAATGACGCTTTCTTCTGTACCAACTCTGCGGTAACCAGTTGTCAGATTTAAAAGTACTTCTTGTGTTTACATATCTTTGCTGCTCATATAGTTGTCATATTCAGCTCATATTTTATTTTTAATAATTTTTTAAGTAGCAGTCGATCGATAACGTCGTGTGTAAATGTGCCATATTTGGAGTTCGTAGTAAAGTTGATCTACAAATTTCATTAATATAATTAAAAAGTAGTCCCTACTCATAACGTTACGTTATGGACACCCTACATTGATCAATCGGCTCAGTTGGACACCCTGTTTTAATAAACCTGAACATGCAGGGATAGGGAACCTGTTAAAGTTGGACACCCAGTTACGTAAAAACTGAAGCAAAATGACAATTTTGGACACCGTACTTTTGACTTCTGCCAGCTACACATTGTTGTCTTGTTACAACTAGCAGTTCGTGTAAGTGGTTAAATCCATGTTCAATCAACTACATGGGGATTAGGAATTTAAAACAGATCAATAATTAGTCGAACTGGGTTTTAAGTTGGTGATCTTGTTGCTGTTTAGAAGGGGGCAAATCATTGCCCTGGGCCAATGAGACGCCGTACGTTAATTCCCGAATGGTAAATGGCCGAAGGGCTTTCACATGCTCATAAAAAGGCTAAACGGTCAGAAATGATTGCAAGTCGATCCCTTACCAGTATCCCGCATCCACCTTTATCTTTGGGTGTCACCAGCTCTTCAGCCCACCTCTGGATTTCTGGATCTCCTTCAAGCTTCTCTGGGCAATCTAAAACACATGTTTGTTTATTTCTACTTAGTACAGGGTATAGGGTCATTGGAAACACGAAGGCGGACTCTTTAATATCGCAATCGTAATTCCAGCCCGTCATGAAAAACGGACACCAAACCATCTAACTGAATTGACCCGCGTTCAACAGAAAATCCACAATCATGTACATTTTATTTCCACTACGCAAGTTAACATGTCTACCTCAATATGCAAATACTGAGTCAATAGAACAAGACATTGGTCAGTTCTAAAAAACTCTAGCAATAGGACGCCACAATGAAACTAGCAATTGGATGCATCAGTGGTCATCTTATGGCGGTCTAAGAAACTCTAGCAATAGGATGCTTAAGTGTGATATCTTATGACGGTCTACGAAACTCTAGCAATAGGATGCCTCAGTATGACATTATGACGGTCTTAGAAACTCTAGCAATAGGATGCCTCAGTGTGATATCTTATGACGGTCTAAGAAACTCTAGCAATATGATGCCTCAGTGTGATATCTTATGACGGACGGTCTAAGAAACTCTAGCAATAGGATGCCTCAGTGTGACATATAATGACGCTCTAAGAAACTCTAGCAATATGATGCCTCAGTGTGATATCTTATGACGGTCTAAAAATTCTAGCAATAGGATGCCTCAGTGTGATATCATATGACGGTCTAAGAAACTCTAGCAATAGGATGCCTAAGTGTGATATCTTATGACGGTCTAAGAAACTATAGCAATAGGATGCCTAAGTGTGGTAACTTATGACGGTCTAAGAAACTCTAGCAATAGGATGCCTCAGTGTGACATCTTATGACGGTCTAAGAAACTCTAGCAATAGGATGCCTCAGTGTGATATCTTATGACGCTCTAAGAAACTATAGCAATAGGATGCCTAAGTGTGGTATCTTATGACGGTCTAAGAAACTCTAGCAATATGATGCCTCAGTGTGACATATTAAGACGGTCTAAGAAACTCTAGCAATAGGATGCCTAAGTGTGGTATCTTATGACGGTCTAAGAAACTCTAGCAATAGGAAGCCTCAGTGTGACATATAATGACGGTCTAAGAAACTCTAGCAATAGGATGCCTCAGTGTGATATATCATGACGGTCTAAGAAACTCTAGCAATAGGATGCCTCAGTGTGACATATTATGCCGGTCTAAGAAACTCTAGCAATAGGATGCCTCAGTGTGACATATTATGACGGTCTAAGAAGCTCTAGCAATAGGAA
>JAVFBX010030637.1:0-17880 GCA_034783855.1 Mopalia kennerleyi | reverse complement strand
ACAAACAAAACCCGGGGAGCATTTTTGAGATCTGATTTTAATTAGATTGGTTATAGAGGTATCGACCCGCGGCATTGAAGACATCGGCCAGGCTGATATCGCCCGCGATCAGCCATAGCGTTAGGAGGACAGGTGCACACCAACGCCGGTACGATGTTTCGTTCCATGAGATGTCGATCGCATATTATCTCCATCCAGGGTTGGCACACGACCGATTGTGAGGGTGGTGGTGTTGAAATATTTCCGTACTCCAATTTGGTAAATAGGCTTTTTCGAACTGGTCTTTGACTTTATTGATACGGATTCGATCTCCATTCAGCTTTAGGAGGGGGTTAGGGGTTTCTAATACAACTGTCGCATGGTTGTGTTTAGCACCTTGTGCAAGAAAGGTGTAGGTTAACACAAACAACCTAGGTAACTTGGATGACTCGGATTAGACACCCCCAATAAAGTGATTGCTGCTAGTGATGTGATCGTTCGCTGTAGCTTAGTTTGTAATAAGTCGTCAGTCGTCGGTAACACATTGTGTTCGTTGTAGCAGTCCGTGTGCAGCGTTTGGTCACATCGTCGGTGAATTGTTTTCACATCAGTAAACATCCAAAATTCAGCCCAAGTATCGTAAAACATCGTTAAGATAACGCTTTTGTGGGCTCGTCGTTCTGTCATGGCACCCAAGGCAACGGCACCACGCCTTATATGCTCACGAGATATGACATCCAATGGTCGACACGGAAGCGTTTTCTGTGATTTTTAACTTCACTGAAAGCCGGCGCAGGCTAGGCTGTCTGATCCACGTTTGATGGCATAGTACTGACCCGTCTTCACACGGCTTTCGTCGACACATAATGTAATGCTTCGGATAAAAAAGGGTAAAACCTGGGATTGCCAGAAGATCCGAGGCCACGAATGCATGTTAGGTACCTTCGTAGATATTTGCATTGTCACCACAGCACTTCTGTTTAGTGTGCTGCTGTAGTGTAGTGGCTGCACGACGGCCTGGAAGTCTCATCCGGGGCTCAGGTGTGGTGCGCTGTGTTTTCATCCCACTTCATGACAAGGGGTGATAGGCCTACGTGTCCTGTTAAAACCAAACATCAACCGTTTGATTCGAGACCAACTGCTTCCAGTGATGCGGACCGCGTCGTTTGGCTCCTCAGGTTTGTCAAAATCGGTCAATATACCCCCAAATCGCAGTGAATCGTGAGCTAAATACACGGGGAGAGCTGCCTGGCTTTCGCTAGGCATCACTTAATTGCCGTGGTGGATGGCTTGTTGATATCCCCACATAAACCAACTGCAGCAACCTATACTGCTATACATGACAATCGTTCTCCAGATCACTCCACAATATCTGCCATTCATAAAGATCCAATGTACATACAGTATATGGTAAGGTAAAAAATTACACAGCCACATTTTCGGGTGAACAGGCAACAGATACAATAATGAACTGTTAATCTTTTTAACAAAGGTGGATCAGGGCCTTAAACACACCATTATACAATGCATGCAAAGGCAAAGTACTGTCTCTTTTACTAGAAGGATATGCCCGAACATGATGACTGGTCATGGAACCTCAGTTTCAAATCTACAACGATTAAATCATAGCCATGCTACAGTTAAACTTCACTGGCCCACTTCACAATCTTTTTTTACACTGCTTCCAAACAACCAGAAGAAACTTTCGTTACACATTCTGCACGATTTCATATATTAGCTGAAGCACATTACACTTCCATGAGCAAGGCTCAGCTAGATTTGATAATAATAATAATTCCTAAGAACAATGGACCTGTCAATACTGTTACCAAACGGGAATGTTACGCTGCATTCAGGACAGTCACAATCACCACTCGTGGGGTAACTATTGTTCGAAATCACGACCACAAACTCGATTCACTGGATAAGCATCCAGTTGACGAGTGGTATTTTCCACTCGTAGTAGCATTCGAACGGAATTTACAGGTTGTGAAATCGTGTTTTAAGACTCGTAGCAGTGCTCTCGAATGGTTTCCGTTGTAAGTACGAGTAATAAATACAGCACGAATGGTAACAGCGAGGAGTCCCGAACGCAGCTTTGCCCTCTATCTCGTGTCGACAAAACATTGGACTCCCTATCTGGTGCATGCATCTTTTCTACCTTGGATTTAGCCAGTGACTATTGGTGAATTCCCTTAGACTGACTCAAAAGGTAAAACAGCCTTTGCTGTTCCAGATAGAGGGTTGTATCACTTTCAAAAGATGCCATGCGGACTTGTAAATGCACTCACGACATTCATGCGACTTATTCTCAGTGGGAAATCTGTTTAGTTTACCTCGATGACATCGTTATCTTTTCCTAATCTTTCGTGGATCACCTTCAACATCTTAGAAGAGTATTTCCACGCAGGCCAATTTTCGTCTGAAACCATCTTTTTATTAAATGTCATATCGGAAAATCCCAAGTCCTGTATCTTGTTCATTGTATATCCTCAAACGGAGTGTCACCAGGTCCAAATAAAACTAGAGCAGTTGACAACTACCTGCAACCAAGAAATCTGACGGAAGTACGTAGTGTCCTTGTACTTGTTGGAGACTATCGTCGTTTCATTCGTAATTTTGCCTATATCTCCAGACATTTGTGCAAGTTAACAGAGAACACACCCTTCACCTGGACACCAGATTGTGACACAGCATTCTGTACCTTAAAACAAGCTTTGATATCTGAGGCAATACTTGCTTTTCCAGACTTTACACAACCATTTCAGCTTCACACTGATGCGAGTTTAACAGCAATTGGAAGCGTTCTCTCTCATGTTCAAAATGGCTAAGAATCGGTTATTGCTTATGCATCTGGAGACCTGAACACAGCTGAACAACACTATCCCCTAGCTACAACCCAACGAGAATGTCTTGCAATTGTATGGTCCTGTCGTGTATTCCGCCCATACTTATATTGACGTGCCTTTACTCTTCTTACAGACCAAAAGCCTTTAGTCTACCTTCACAATCACAAGGAAATCAATTCTCGCCTGACACGATGGATCCTTGAAATGGAGGAATACCAATATACTATAGTCTGCCGCCCTGGAAAACAGAATGGTAATGCCGATTCACTTTCTCGAATACCAAACTCGTCCAATGCCACGGACATGGATCTCTCAAAAGTATACGCCATGACTACTGCGAATCTGGACAACTCTTTCATATCTGAACCTTTGGGCCGTAGTGCTAAATTGTCGAAATCGCCCAACAGGAAGATCCAAACATTAGAGCTATCATACACGTCATCAAAAGTGGAAAAAAGATACCAGCCAACAAAATCAAACGTGCGTCACCTGACTTCCAACGTACTGGAAATGTCTTACACTCCTACGAATTCGAGACGGTCTTCTCTATAAGAAAGACCCAACCACATCTCTCCTAAGCCGCGATTCTCATCCCAGGTGTTCTTGATGCAGCTCACGATAATCCCACATCCGGACACCTTGGACAAGACAAAACGACCAACAACATTCGCCACCGTTTCTTTTCGCCCCACTAGCAAGCAGATGTAAAAGATTATTGTAACGGATGCCATTCTTGCACTGTATGAAAATCACCAACACCAAAGCCAGTTGGCCCACTTAACCCAATTGCTGCCACCAAACCATTTCAGTTTGTAGCAATGGACTTTTAAGGACCTTTACCAGGATCCAATAGGGGAAAATTCTATATCCTTGTTTTACAAAGCAAGTTTACGAAATATATTGAAGCATACGCCCTTTCTAGCCAAGAAACTGTCACTGTAGCTGATTGTCTGATGGAAAGATTCATACCTCATTTTGGAATACCCGAAATTCTCCATACAGATCAAGGTGCTTATTTTAGTTCAAAGCTTATATCTGGATTATTTTCTCCCTACACTCCCAGATGCAATAGACTAGTTGAACGGTCCAATTGATAAAGTTCTGGCAGAATCCTTAGCAGCTACTACCAAGCACAACACTATACACCCAAATATCCTGCAGCCGTTCTTGTTTATGGACGGTCTTCGATGGAGGTAATGTTTTCTGCGGAGGACAGTGCCCCAGTCGCAACAACAACAGACGGTTACCCTACACAGCTGCACCTTCGTCTTCTTCAAGCTTTTGGCGAAATAATTTCTTCACAATATCAGAAACGTTTTCATGATCGAAAAGTCAGAGAACAACCATATCGAGTCGGGGACTGTTTTTCTCCAGCGTCATGTATTCTCCGAAGGAGAAAACAAAAAGTTTGCTAACCGATGGCTTGGCCCTTACGTCGTCCAAAAAGTACTTGGCCCAGTTACATACGAAATCTACAAGACTGAGTATAATCACAGAACTGTTGCTAATTATACTGTAATCTAAAAAGAGCTTCTTTCCGACCGGATCGACTTAACCACACATCATCTTCACCCCTCACGCCAACAGTTGAAATTTAAAATACCCAAACCACATATTCAACAGAAGATGACGATAAAGATGAAATATTTACACATAGAAATTCTTACCTTTATCCACAACCACCACTCATTGGTGTAGCACACCAACCAATCCCCATACACTACACCTGTTAGCAACACCCAACCAAGCTCTTGTCCAAGCATAACCCCCAAACCAAGTCTACGTTCATCCCGAATTCTGAATCCAGTCCAACGATTTGAAGCTTTTTAAATAGTTGCATCATACTATTTCAAGTAACCCTTATTCTGTAGCATTTTGTAAAGGGGTGAGAGGGGGGGTGAACACTAGACATAACTTACACAATGTTTCCATTTTTCATTTTTCATTTAACAAGTCATATGTGTTGTTTTGATAGTCAGTAGCTAAACGATTTACAAAACCCCATAGCATTTTCCTTTATAGTGCTATGCTATCAAGGCTTGCTCTACATAACGTAGAATACGGTTCATTAATGTACATTGACGGACTATTTTCTAACGCATGTGTTACCTTATTGTTGTATTGTGTCGAAATGTTTAAATGTTAATGAATGCCGGGAGACATTCCATTCTAAGGGCGGGGGAGGATGGGATGAATCAAAGAACTATATTTTGAGAGCGCAAGGATTCGCCAAGCAGGCGGGGACGTTGCGAGATGGCGAGTATCCCTAGGTAGGCAAGAACCCGGTGGCCATCACAGCCCCTAGTACACATTTTCCTTAAAAATTTCCCCTATCTTTAGGACAGACATAGTTCATCTTGCAACCCCTTCCCTCCACAAAGGTAAACATAAGATTAGCCGATTCAACGGCAACAGGAGCCTACTTTACAAGAGACAAAAATAATGACGCAAGATAATGCTCGAAATGTACGCAAGGCATGGAGGGAAGACGGCGACGGTTTTAGCCAAATGTTGCTGTACATGTCTGAAGATGTTTGAAAAGAACTATCAAAACAAATACACGTGTGTGATAGAGCGTCGCTGATCGATAGGCCGGGTTCCCACGATTTTGGGCTGTATGCTGCCAATAGAAATCCAGCACTTGAGGCTTGGTCAGAATACAACCAAGCAGCGATTTACAGCATGGTGTCTCTGTATGAGTCTATATATAGAGATACCATCTGTTAGGCTGATCACCAAGGGGGCACATAGCTGATGTTAACAAAACCCTATAGGACCTTGTTTCCAATAGGTATAGCGCTTGTGTTTATCCTCGGCCGGAATTTGATGAGTCTATGGCCGGAATCTATAAATCACTCGCTTGTATCCAGGCCGGAACGTAAGCCTACCCGTTGGGCATTTCCGTTCTGTAAATAATCTCAGGCGAGTAGTGGGTCGTTTTGAATGGCAGTCACGGGAGGTAACTCGCATGGATAGATAGTATAGATATTTACATAATTTGATAAAACAGATTATAGCAATAAAGCATTGTTTGATAAGAAAATGTAATCAAATTTAGGTCGAAAATTAACGATTCTAAATTTAACCCAGAAAATATAATGAAGCCTGAGTAGTTCTTCACTTCGGAAGGCTATTAGTGTTACGTAAACATCAAACAAAATTACATTTCACTCTATCAGCCGGTCAATTCAGGGTTACAATATAGGGACTGGACATAATTAATATAGCCGGTTGCTCGAAGTTAATCTAGTTATTATATCACGTCACGCCATGTTGAAGGTCTGTCTCTAACCCGGTATTAGCAATTTGATCTGGGGCCAGTTACTCGAAGCGCTATTAAATTTAATCCGCTATAAGATGACATCACGCTGAAGGCCTACCTCTATCCCGGTAAATATTAGCGATTTAATACGGTGTTAGCGACAATTCAAACTTCTAAAAAAAAATATATATATAAATCACATCTCAACTTAAAAATGGCCTGAAAATGGCACTATAGCTCCTAAAATACGGACTTTTGTCGTAATTACAGAATCGAATGAGTTATACTTATTTTTCTGAAGAAGCCGAAGTTAGAAGTTTTTCGTTAATCCCACCCCCAACTTTGTAGGCTAACCGGAGCAAGCGCACTGCAGTCGGAATGGTTTGTAATTGTATGTAAACAAAAGATGGCGTGGACAGCACGCATGCAAGAAAGCGATATGGCTCTGTCATTACGGGATCAGCAAGGAAAAGGCGTAAAAGAGAACTGAAGCAGCTTTTGAACACGCATAGAGTGTGTCTAGGAAATGAGACAATGGTGGAATGCTCTCAAGAAAGATCAGATCTTTCTGGTTGAATATTCATGAAGCAAAATGGCACGCCGTCTTCGGTTCGAATTAGAATTTTGACCAGATTTCTCTTGGCTCGTACAACATAAGTATGCATTAAATAATTTTCGTTTTTGCGGCATTATTTTAATTAATGAACAGACTTTGATACCGCTTAAAATCGTAGTGATCTGAATTTATTGATAAAAGCTAATTTTGGGAGCTAGTGCCTCTTTAATCACTGTACCAGTTGTTAAAGTCTATAATTGTATATGACACAGTCAGTGAAACCAAGGAAGGTTTGCAGGTGAAAATCTTATTGTTTATCATCACTTCCAAGTTACAAGTTAAAACAGACAAAAATCCTCATACAATGACTTTTCTAACATTTTAAGGGTCTCATGCAGTAACTTCATGTATGCATGTGGTGTTATAGTGTTTACTTCCTCCCAGGGAGTACATGTACCTCTTTGATAAATATACTGTTTGACTTGTGATGTCCAGTTGGTTTAATACAAGAGGAAATTCCCAAAGTGTAGTCTAGCCCCCACAGTGCTCTATCCCCTGTCTCCCTATCTCTGTGTAAGCAGCCTGCCTACCTTGTCTGACCCAGATAACAGAGAGGCCAAAGGTGTATGGCAGGCTTGACAATGGGAATCACTGTTGGAGTTTAAATACACAGTGGACAGATGTTGTCAATGATGTGGGCCACATGCAGGGCACACAAGCTTGAAACTTCTACCCTCTACTGGGCTTCGTATTAGGATTATTAAGATCCGCCACCACACACAGGTAAGGGTTTTTTTCTCAGTAGTTTGACAGGCTTTTATTTATAGATCTGTAAGTTTTTAACAGTATGCTGTAAAATCAGCACAGTTTATCATATCTGAGGTGCTATTATTTAGAAGCTATCTATGGGAATCTGATGCATATTTATTAAAATCAAGATGAAAGTCTGGCCTGCCTGCATGGTGTCAAATGGTGGATAGGGGCTATATAGCTCAAGTGCTTAACTATGGGCCTACTGAGGACGGATGCTTTATTGCATTACTACTGGTATCAAAGGTGGCGTAAATCATCCTTATGGATGGGAAACAGCAATAACCCTAAAACCAAGCACCCTACTTTTATCAAAAAAGTTTTTTTGTTCATCTCTGATGCAAAACAGAGATATTGTCTCGCATGTGAGCTCTGATTGTTTACACGCTTGTTATGTTGTTGGCAAGCAAGACAAGTTGAGGAATATTCCGTCACAATTTCTGTGTGACAATGTATAGGGAAGGACCCAGAAACTTTCCCATCATGTCAATAAAAATTTAGCATTAAGAAAAGTTGAAAGCAATGAGATGGCATGCTCCAAAATGTATGTTTATTTGTTTCAAGCCTTTAATTTTGATTAACCCCTATGGTTAAGACAAGTGCAGTCAATTTAGAGCAAAGCAATGTTCTCTTTACTAGAGGAACATTACTTTTTCAACATAGGAAAACATTGCGCTTCATTATGTTATAGTTGTGCCAAGGCCGACTTGGACTATAGGATGTTCCGAGTTGGATGTTCCGAGATCGCAATGTTCCGACTTGACCCCTATTCGTTGTGACACCCTGCCAGTATACTGTGGATTTCAGAGCCATCTGATATAAGTGATCTCCCAATAGCCTTGTCTTCAATAAATCAATCCATCAATCAAACAACCAATCAATCAATCAATCGATAAATAGATTAATCAATCAATCAATTTGATTATGATTTATTCTCACTGTTAAATTTAATCTCATTTGAACACCTGTCTGAACTCATACTTGGCAAAAAAGTATTTCTCGTGAATCTTTTTAATAAATTAGTTTAACATGCAAACAAATTTTCACTTGATTGACTAGAGAATCAGTGATAATGAGACAAACCAGTACATCACCATAACTATTTCCAGCCAGAGATAACACATGCAAGACCCAATGAACTTTAGATCCTGTATTAAAACTTGCTATCTGCTTTGGTGGAAAAATCCCAAATAACTGACTTGTAATTAAATATTAATTATTCTAATACTTTAAATCTATCATATGTTTGGTTTTGTAGCTTACAAAAGCCATTGTGCAACTTTTTATTCTTTTTTTTTCTATGGTAAATCCAGACTGATCAGGTTGATCGGTGCACTTGTAGCTGCATGAGACATGCCAATAGATAAGTGCATGCAAATCTGATACTTGTAGCTAACAGACCATGTCTGATTTTATCATGGATTACTGATCGTCACTTGTCAAATAATTTGTCCAACCGTCCTGTATTCTGCTCTCTGGCTAAGGGTAGTATGTTCACCTATACTGCATTAACTTAGCAGTAAAGGAATATTAATTTCACTGCAGCAAAACGCTTCACTTTTTATGGTTACATGTGTATGTTAATCTGATAATTAATTGGTAGTACAGTATGTGTTTTTAATATATATTCATAATCCTGCAAGGATGCTCACCTGGCATTGTCATCCTGATATCAGCGATGGATGAGGCTGGAACTTGACCCCAATCCTGCAGCCAAAATCCCTGGAGGATGGCGGGACTGAGGAGTGTTGCAGGACCATCCTCCCTTGGATGTTCAGTGTAACATGATCGGCACTGAAAACAGATACATGCATACATATCTTGCACAATATAAATAAATTGAATGTTTGCAATATCCATGTGTAGGGCTTTAAATGGCATCTATAAACAATTAGTTTGCGACATGACAAAAAATATATGTTGTCAGACCCTACTCTCATCCTACTCTGATGTTGGCAGGATGATGGCTGGAAGGATGAACCATGAACATGCCAACATCCTGTAGGGTAGTTAGAACATGGCTGTAGTGTATACATATTGCTGTACTGTTGGTACATTGTCTTTAATCTTGATTCAAATGTATCAATTAATCAATTAACTGTCTATATTCAGTGCAATGGATAATCAAAGACAAAATGGTAAATGCTTGTTTTTGTGAGCTAGTGCGTTGAACTAAAAGTGTTACAGGTAACCCTTATATATATTCTGTCAACTTAGTGTCAAGGTATATAGTCTGTCTGTCAAACTGTATAAGAAGATTACATGGTGGTTTTTGCCACTAGTGACTGACTATTGAACCTGGCTACTGCATGGTTGCTAGGATGGCTAAAAAGCGATTGCTGTGTTGGGGCCGCAACAACAAATGTGTCTAGTATGATATAAGTACATGTATATTGTCTGATAGTGTTGTATAATTCAAGTAACTGTGTTACAATAAACTTGATCGAACAAATTACCGACACCATTGATGAATAAAATGCAGCTGAAAAAAATAATAATTAAAGCCTGGTTTTTAAATGCCAGAACTTGCTGGGGATGGGTCATATTTAATGATAGGGTTTGAGTCTGTCTTTCAACCTCAGGTATAGGAATGAATCACATGATATGGCTCTGGCAATCTAGGTTTCCTCCCAGTTTTTCCCTGTATTTAAGTAAAGCACATTGAGAAGTTAACAATACTTCGTCCTATAGATTAAATACCCTTGACCCTTGAGTACGAACTTAATCCCTAATACAAAATAAAAAAACATCTAGACAACACCAGTAATTATTATTACACTGTAGTTAAAAACTTAACCAATGTTTAAAGTAGTTTAGATATCATACCAGAAAATGGTCATGGAAATAAAAACATGTAAAACAACAAAAAATAAGTTTATATAAATTTGTCACATCATCATGAAAATTGTTGCAATCTCCTAAAATAAAGACTCTTATGGGAGATACGAAGCTGCCCAGAAAGCAAGGGCTTTAGGCAGAGGGGTGTCCACTTGTCTTTTGGACACACTGAATTAAGAAACTTTAACATGCAGGAGATAGGGAAACTGTAAAAATTGGACACCAGGTTTATACTTGAAAAGTAAAGGGAATTGTCATTTTGGATACCATACTTTTGATTCTGGCTAACCCCCTGCCACTGCCAGACAGACCCTTGTCCCCCATCCCACCCCAGGGCCACCCGCTTCAATCTGCCTGAGTTGACAAAGTAAATTAGAGCATCAGACAAATTACCCTAATCTCTTGCTCAAAAACTACTCAATTATAAATGTTTTGTAAGCCCATACAACAGCTGCTGCTATAATAACTTGGCCAAAGGAATTCAAGCTTGAAAGGTAAAGCATTTAAATTATAACTTATAAAAATCTTGTTATTATTTGCCATAGCAGGTTTTGTGATACATAATTTATCCTCAGGGTTTTTTAATTACTAAATTTTTTACTTCTTCTTAATTTTGCTGTCAGAGCCTGAGGCAGGCAAACGCACACACATCGTGATGAGGCTGATACACTTTTAATTGTTGGATACATTATGAGTTTTTGAAAACTATCATAATAGTAAACATTTTTTGTCTGTTTTATGAGCAATGCATAATAATTCACTGTAATGTTATGTGTTTCAAAAATATTTCTAGTGTTTCAATGTGCCTTAGACTGAAGAATTTTGCATAAAAGACAAATGCTTCATTAAAAAAAATGCGATTTAATCTAAACATTTAGACTCAATATTACAGTGTTTTTTATATGTACAAAGGCCATCATAATGAAATCATCATAATAAATTAAGTCTGCTATGTGTATACTTTAGAGGTCAGAGTTTATTCATCCCGAAAGATGATGGTTAAAGGTAGTGTGTTCCGGCATTAGTCATGCTGTGTTTACTTATCACTGGAGGAAGATGCTTTTTCTTACAGAAAAACTCGACACATTTTATTGTTTTGTTAGTAAGGCTATTTATTCACTGTTGGAGGGCACCATCGTGATATAAGTGAAATACCCTTGAGCACCACTCAATCATTACAACAGTCACGTGTGTCTGACAGTAAACTGATCTATGAATATTAATCTACCAGCAATGCTCATGGAGTGTAAACTCTTGAAGCTCAAACAAAGCGCACCAGTTCCACAAAGGAAATGTATAAGCAGTAAACAAACAAAGTATGAATTTCTTCCGTACAATTTATCTGGATGTATTGTTAACATGTGGTTTTATTGGTAGCAATTGCATATGTACTGTCACTACTGGGTAAGACTGGGTTATCGTAGTTATGGGATAATGAAACTAAACAAGTAGTCTTTGTTAAATAATATAATTCATAAACATTGTACAACAATTACTATTTTTGTACAAAGCAAAGATTATTTTTAATATGTTTAATACCATAATATATTGTTTAAGCCCATGATGTTTTTTATTGGTTCAAATATTATTTTTATATGTTAATACATAATATAGTTTTTAAATCTATGATGTTTTTTATTGGTTCAAATATTATTTTTTTATGTAAATACATAATATATTTTTCGAAAAAAAGATTTTTTTTATTGGTTCAAGTATTACATTTTTATGTTTTTTTTCAAGACTGTTATCCAAACAATTTTTTTGGATATCAGATTTTGAAAAACTTTTAGCAATTGCATGTGTACTATGTAATATTGGGATATTACGTCACTGTCAGTACAACACTGTTTAAACAAAAGTGATGTTACTGCAACTTATCTAGCCATATGCTAAGTAGGCTGCTACTCAGAATTAGATGATGAGCAATACAATTCTCAAGCGTGTTAATAGCTTTTTATACATTTTTATCACATTTATTTAAACACTAAAACAGAAATAGCCTAGATATCATGTTTGACACATAATAAAGGTGTGTTGTTGTTGCGTGTTACAGGTAACCGAATCCAGGTGTGCGTCAATGTGAGTCTGAGCGGACAGAGTGCATTTCAACGTCTGTTTGTGTATGATGGAGGCTTACTATTGATTTCTAGATTGGAGAGTAGTGTAAGCGGCGTGTGTCACTACATGGCTTGACTCATTAACATCCGGCAGGCCAATGGAGACTGTACATGGCTGTTAAAGTGTACAGGTAAGCTTATACCCACCTGTCTTTTCATTCATTCGTTCCTTCATTAACAGTCTTGTAAAAAACTGGCCATTGTTTACTCTCCAGTATGGCGTGTTAGGTGACTAGATCACAGTGTTAAGTGGCCAGGGAGTCCTCCCTGCTGGGTCATACCTGTCTGCCTGGTTCATGGGGCCTAATCCCTTATCAAAGGGTAGGAAGCTACTGTACGTTCCCTTCATGGTAGTCTACAGTGAGTAGAACTCATTGTCGAATTGCTAACTGTCCTTTACCTGTATAGCCAGGAATTTCCATTCTGGTAGTGTAAATGTTCAATAGCTAATTGGTTATCACATAGACAGTCTGTGTTAAGTGAAGATTAAGGCCATACCTGATTTTCTGTGACAACCTGGGCTGAACACTACGGGACCTAGCAAAATGGTAGGTAGATCAACAGTTACACATTCACCAGAATTCATCAATGTCTGATTGCGCAATTCGCTATAACCACCTGGAACGTGTCTGTTTCTACCATTAATTTTTAATTATCTTTGGCCAAGAGAATTCATCGACTAACAATTGCTCAATACGCTATGACCGCTTGAAAATTTTAAGTTTCCACAATTCATTTTTGAATATTCTTTGATGTCTAAACCTAAATATTGAAGCTGGTGCACATTGCGCAGGTCACCAGAATTCATCTATTAATGATTGCTCAATACAATATAATCATCTGGAAATTGTCTTTTTCTACCATTAATTTTTAATGATCTTTGATATCTAAACTGAATTATTGATGCTTGTGTACAGGCCGTAACAGAATAGAAAGCTGACAGGTTGCCCAGGTAATATTAGGACATTAAAACATCCTGTTGGTTTATTTGAATAGCGTGGCAAAAGACTAACCTACAACCTACAGGAGTGTTCATAAATGTGGTTTCAAGTATGTTATATTGTTGACTGAATGACAATATTAAGTGCAATGGTCCAGGGATATACTGTGTGACTCTATTTGAATAAATAGCCAAGTGGATCTGAAGCGATGGTATTTTTGATTGTGGTTGACCTATTACTCATCATAGTCAGTTGATTGTTTAAAGAAGGAAGGAGTGCTTAGCTTCAGTCCTGTGTTATGAAAGTGTATGACAATATTTAGTTATCTGACATACAGGCCATCCCAGCAACCATACCATTTCTCTGTTGTATTGATTTATAACAAAATTGTATACCTATATCATGTACCTGATACTGATAGATTCCTTTATAGCACTGGCAGGCAGGTAGCCGTACACTGTATGTACTTGGATTATTATTGCCTGTTTCCTTTGAAGTGTGCAGGAGTTGTATAGTATACATTTAGATGGGTGGACTGTTTAGATATGTTTCATAGATATCATATATATCAAAATAACATTACCTCGTGGTATATTTACACTATGAAAACATTCTATTGATGCATATTGATCAGGAAATATATTCTGCAGCAGGGCTGTTAAATCAGATGTTTATTGCATAACTTGGGATAAAGATAGATGTTATGAGTACATGTATGACTTTGTATATATTTCTACAAATTAATCACACTGGCACAGGAATGGCTTTGTATACATGTCGATGGTACATATTCAGATATATTTATTTAACAGTTTAAAAAAGGAAATATGTAATATTTATATATTTTATGGACAGTCACTTTTTAGTGACTGCTCTTCAACAAAATGTATTAAACTGTCAGCTTTGGGGGAACATTAATTTTCCAACAGAACACTTGTAGCACCTCACCGTGACATTTTTGTTGTGTTCGTATTCACTCTTTGGAAGTACACCGCCATCATATAAGTGAAATACATGTACCCTTAAGCATGGTGTTAAACACCAGCCAGTTAATCAGTCGGTCCACAAAATGACGAAAATGTATTATCATGACACAGGTAATGTGAGAATGGCCAGATTTGCCCAGTGTCAGCCATTGACTGATCAAATCCAATAACATGCCCTCTGCCTGCTATTGTAGTTCTAGTTGTCCAGTTGGACATATCTCGTGTATTTGTAGACAGATGTTCACTTTGCTTAAAATATTCAGATAAAGAAACCTGTCACCCGTCTGATAAACCAGATACCAAATGTGGGATATCAAAACGGACATTTTCCCCCCAGTACAGTACAAAGACAGATAGAACACACACACAAAATGTTCCTTCTAGTAATGTATTTTTTCAATTTTGTTAAGTTTAGGACAAGTTGTTCTGTCCAGTTCCCAGGCAAATAAACCCGAGGTACAGATGTTAACATTCTGTCATATGCCAGTGTATACAGTATGGAATCCCAGTTATTGTAAACATCGGCTTTAGTCTGACCCAGGTGTCAACTGCTGCCATTTTCTGTTCTTGCCAATCGCATTTGTGTCCAACTCATTTCAAGGCTTGATACAGATCTAAAAACTTTGCAGTCCAGAGTAGCAATTAAATTGACTCATTTCCCTATTTTGACTGAGTTTATAATCATTTGGATTCAAGCTGGTTTGTTTTCACTGTTTTATACATGTAGGTATCCAAATCAATTTACATCCACATAAATTATATTAATGCTACATAAACAAGCAGGAACACTGATTGCCTGCCCTTACTTTACACTGGAGGAAGATAAACTTTCCCACATAGCAAATGTTTCAAGTTTTATGGGTTTGCTAGTGTCAATTACTATTGGAATGCACCCATGTCATTTAAGCGAAATAGCCTTGAGAATGAAGTTAAGTAGCAATCATAAATCAATGAATCATATGAGTGTCCTGCTTGTCCTCCTTGTTGCCAGTGATACCTATGGTCGCTTTCTTCACCCATGATTGCTCTGGAACACCAATAGTTTAATGAAATTACTGATTACTGATTAATGTTAAATCAAATTCAGACAAACTAACAAATCATGAGAGGAGCTAATTTTCTTTCCAATTGAATGTTTGGGGAATGGTATTTTCTAGTGAGTCAACTGATAGAAAACCATAAAATAAGATAAAATATCATAAAACTCAAAAACTATTCCAAGAGTAAGGGAATTAAGAATACTAACAAAAAAAGTTAACCTTAACATTTTTTTGTAACCTATAATAGCTATTATAGGTCTATGTGATCTAAAAGTAGACATTTTCTCTGCTAGGTGTTGATATATTTGACAAGTAGTGGAGGGAAGCAGCTGGTGGTTCCATCAGTGAGTTGCTAATTGGTCATATATTGGAATACAAGATTTAGACTTTCACTCTGCATTTACTAATGTCTTATTGGAAAACAAATAGATTATATTTAATATTTTTATTTGACCATTTGATGGTGCTGGGAGGGACTTTCCTTCTGCTCTCAGTGCTAAGGGGCAACATGAAGCTGATCTGTGACTGTTCCGTCTTTTCTTTTGTTTAGTGTGCGATGTTGAGGGCGGGTTTCTTAAATAAAGGGTCAGTCCGTCATGTAAGATATGACGTGAATTTCAGTGTCAGGTTTAGTGTTATTGTTAGGGTACGGTTTAGGTTTAGTTTTGGGTTATGTTTCATGTTGTCATTAAGAGTTAGTATAGGGTTAGTTTTAGGGTTAGGTTTAGTATTAACCCTTACCGAGAACTAAAAATTCATGTTTATCTTACATAGTGGATAAACCCCCAATCGAACAGACAAACAAACATACACTTTGGATGTTATTATACCTCTCCAACACTAAGTTTGGTTTTCTGTTCTTTAGGAACAGTTCCAGTCAATGTTATGTTTTATTAATTGTGAATCTTGGTGTTCTATATGTCAGGATATCAACATTATAAAACTCCCTCCCAAAATCCAATAGAAAGATTTCAATTCCTAGTAGGTTTAATAGGAGCATGCACATGTGTGCAAAAGAAATGTTGGAACTGGCGCAATTCTTATGGGGAAGAAATAATGTCACGGTTCCACAGATAAAAATTATCAAAGCTTAGTGATAAAAGGAGGTGAATGATACTTGAGATTTATTTACGTTGCTGATGAAAATGGCTTCCCTTCAGATGAATTGAGGTGCATTGATATCATTGATATTCTATGTTATCGGTGAAATAAAATGATAATGGTGAGATGATAGTTTGATTTAAAGGCCTTAACATATATTTAACTGTACTACCTAACCTATAGGCTATATACATTTAAACTTGAAGTTTGTGGGTCAGCTAATCTATCAGTGAAAAGTAAATAGTTCATCATAATCTATTGAAATTATTGAGCTGTAGTGTTGACATTAATGATTTAGGCCAACCAGTAACCTAGCGACTAAACACAAACCAATATACATAGGTAAATTAGGGGTTTAGTAATGGAGGTATTAAATTGCATAAACCACTTCTCCACAGCTAACTGGCTTCCCACTGACTAATTTTTTTAACGTTCTGGTACGGCAAATTTATGTAAAAATTTTAAGTGTAGAAAGTGACTGTTTAAATCAAATTTGGCTTGCTGATCTTTCGGAACAGACTTAGAAACCTTTGTGATATCCTTTCTCTCAGTATTGCCATGCTATTCAACTGGTTCTTCCATCAGTATGAAGATTATATGAAGCTTCCCTTAAATGTAAAGGCTCTAGTATTTTTGTGAAAGCAAACAAAATTCCTGCAGTGTTGCCTTGATGCTCTCAGAGTTTAGGGGCAACATGAAGCCAGTCTGTTTGTGATGGGTGTTTGGCGTAATGTTTCTGTTCTGTCTTGTCTTTGTTGCCAATTATGTCCTTCAATGTTGATTTCCTTAACCCATTGGGTTGGCACTCCTTCATATGAGGGGAATAAGTATAGAACCTCAAACAAACTTTCTGAAAGGTTATCAAAATGTATTATTACACAATTAGAATTTTACTACTTTGGGACAAATAAACACTCTACTGTACTGTACTTTTATCCACTTTCGGGCGAGAAAATCACACAGCCATGCAACATTAGTTCAAGTGAAATCCCAGGTCTTGGCAAGAAATTTAGTAAAAAATATTATATCGGCCTTATATTATCAGATTTAGGGAGACATTTGTGATGCACCATTTCAAAGTTCAGGAGAAATTTGACATTTTTCCAGGATATTTTATAATATCTTGGCTGAATAAGAACGCAGAATCTAATTGTACAAGTGTTTGTTATTGAATATGTTTCACTTTCACTTTCTCAAATTGATAAACTGCACTCACCCAGCAATAAAAGTTGATAAGAAATCTAATATTCTGATATGCTCTCAGATTAACTTTCAGTTTGATTTATTTTATAAAGATAATCACTCTAGCAAAGAGATGAAATAAAACACCCGGTAGCTGATAATGTGTTGGGATATAATTCCAAAGGTAGGAGATAGTTATTTCATTTTAATTTACATTTA
>JAVFBX010030527.1:0-17887 GCA_034783855.1 Mopalia kennerleyi | reverse complement strand
AAACCAGACTCGCCTCCAGTTTCGCAGGTTCCAGTCCCTTAATCTGTTGCACCATCGGACCCTTGCACGTCGATGCTTTTGTCTCAGTACTACGCTAAAGTAAGGACGTCTGGTGCGTAAGCTGTTTTGGCGGATAAGATAAAATAAGATAAGATACTTTATTTAACGTCGGTTTTACAAACCAGGGAACATAAGCACACAAGGGACTATTATCACCGACAAGTACGATTAATAAACACATAACAAAAATAAGTAAAAACATATCTATATAAACAATTATATGTTTGAAATAAGTATTTCAATAAATAATGACTTTTTATTTTTTATTTTTTTAAATTTTTATTATATACCTATATATATATTAATATTTGTTATCTGTTTCATGTTTTATTTTGAGATCAGAAATGATCGAATACGGATACGGTTTCTGACTGTATGTGCCGATATTCTGCAGAGACCTGGGACATTTGATACGGTTTCTGTCGCTGTTATGGTCGTGTTTCTCAGATGAAGTAACCGGATGTAGCGATCTTGGGTTGCTGTTGTGACCCTAGGTCGACCAGAACGTCGACGGTCAGCTGTTAACCGGATTGCTGGTACCATTGGAAGAGTCTGGAAATCGTGCTCCGGTGGACATGTCTAGCGACTGCATTCTGTGATTCACCGGCCAGGAGACGACCACTGACGACGTTCCGGGTAGCTGCGTGTAATCTTGGCATATCGTAGTAGGGTGGAGAAACAATTTAACGACTGAATTCAATTAAACGGCTATGTGTCTTTTATACCCATTAAACCCGCGTAATGATTAGACATGATTCGCACGTGCAACTGTCATAAGTTTTTCCCTACGCTTTCATTGTCAGCTGCTTAAATTCAATTATCCGACATTTACATTATAACATGATCATGTTGCTATGTCTCAATCACGCAAATTTTTGGAAGAATTCATGTTTTAAATTTTGTTTGTGATGTTGCGTTTCTTTTTTGGGAGAGTATATTTTACTATCACATGTGATTATCACAGATTAGTCATTACTATAGGTTACTAAAAAAAATTTTAGATTTCATGTATTTATGTTTTAAAGTCATTTCTTTTTTAATTGAATTATTCATTTATTTTTAGCTTGTTGGACCTCAGTCAAAAACTGTTAGTTCAGGTAACAGCATTTTATTCTATGTCAAATAGCTTTTAAATGGTCTCGTAACTGACACCTGCATGACATCTTTAATTTGGATCATGCTCAAACTGGATTCTATCCAGCTTAGAAATAATGCACCATAGGAATCGCAAACTTTCAATCCGAAATATTTTGTAGAATTCAGTTCATAATATGTAAGACTGTACAGCAACATGTATTTTTAAAACTAAATAACACTGGCACAGATATGTGCACTAATTTAAAACACATCAATCTTCTTGCTTTATATATACATGTACGTGGACTTTTTAGTGCTTCCTGGGAATGCTTTGTCTGGTTTGAAGAAATACATGTATGTGCTTTGTCAGTTACAACAGAGTAAGTTGTCGTACTTGTATTTCTTGGTCCATATACATATATATATACATGTATAAAAGTTACATATAAAGTCGTTGTTTGTTTGTTAAAGCCATCGGATGTTATAATGTGCACACATCGTTGTTGTACATGTCCGTGTACGTTAGTCTTATAAATTAAATTGTTATGTGCTTGTTTTGTAATTGTTGGTTGGTAGCAGGATAAAGGGTATTTCCCTGCACCCCTAATACTCCATTCTAACAAACATACAGCTTGGCCAAAGCATACTTTGATCAATCTATGAATTTTAAAGTGAATGTTTTTTGGTACATGTACATGGTGAATATAAAAAGTTGCAAACGTTGATCTTAAAACTGCTAAAGTATTATAAATAAGTAACAATTTGAAAAAAATGTTAAACCAAATATATTTCTACAAAAGTCAGTTTAGTGGCATGTCAAACTAAGCGAATGGTGATATTTAAACCCATTCTCACCATTCAGGTGTGTTTGTTTTGTTCATATTAAAAGGTTTATAGTTAATGCCGTACTGAGGAAGTCTGACGGTGGCCTCAAACTTAATTTTTTGTGCTTATAAATCTCTAAAAAGTAATCACACTGGCACTGGCGCACTTTTGTCTATTTAGATTGAAGAGAATGAGACAGTTGAATATACCACGAGTGACCCATGCACAACATAGCCCCATACAAATGTGGCACCAAAACATTTTTGTTAGAAAAGAAGATCATTTTGATGGAAGCTGCAATATGTGATTGGTTGGCTGTTGTACTGCATTCTCCATGCTTCATGAACTAGAAGAATTGTCCTCGGTTATACACATAAAGCTCTACTGTAACAGCAGCAAGCAAAATATATTGGCCTGGAGATTATTTTTAAAAAAGAGAGACTGCACAAATATGCTGATGTTTTGCATTATTTACATGGATCGAGGCATATTCAGTCCTTCTAATTTAGCATATATTTACCACAGTCAAAAAAATGTAACAATTTGTTGCCAATGCCACACAAATTGACAACAGCATTATCGTCACAAAAAGAAAAGAAGAAAAAAATTGAATGTACAGCAGCCCTGCTTTTACGGTAATATTTGGTATGTGTTACATCAAATGTATCAAGATTTTGCATACAGCACTTGAACTATCAGTCATATTTAGTTTGTCAAATGTTGAAGAACCACTGGCTGCTATTCATACAACCCCTATGTGGAGAGTTGATTTCAGTACAGGAGGTTTTAAGAGTTAGATGTATTTACAATTGGAGGCAGTGCAGTTACTGAGGGAAAACAAATAAGTTTTTCTGCTTTTTAAAAGCAAATTTGAGAAAGTTTAAGTAAAGTTAAACTATTCAAGCATACCCCGGTAGTGCACTTGAATTATAATTAGTTAAGTACCAGGTATTGTCACCAATCACTGACCGAACACCTTGTGGCCTAGTATAGGCTTACTAGTGAGGCATGTCTGTACTATAATAGGATGCTACCTTGGAGTGCAGAACTGAAGAATCAAAAATCTTTAAAAAAATAATCAACAATCGGAACCGAATCAAACCAAATTAAGGAAAAAAAGGTTGGTAAACTAGTATTTGCTACATTCAATACTATAAGTATTTGTATATTTGAGGGGCATGGCACTAACCGGCTTCTGTACACTTTGTTTATAAGTTTTCAGAAAAATATTAAAATTGATGTTATAGGGAACATCAGAAAAAAAGTGAAGTCTATTTTTGAAAGGATAGAGTATCCTTAAATCTACGAGGCCATTATTAGTATAATTATGTAGAACCAGAGAACCTGTACTTTTTGTAATGTTAATGCCAAAACTGCCCAAAAGTGAATGAGTTTAATTTCCATTCTAAACAATTGTTTATATTTTTTTCAACAGTTCCAACTGCTCCCACCTCTGTAACGGTCAACTCTATCTCTACCTCTGATGTCACAATCAGTGTATCTTTACCACCTGATGTATACGATGGGGTTTCGGTAGAAATATGGTATAATAATGGAAAGGTTTCTGAAGGGTCATCTGCTGTGGCTGACCCTGTCCTCGATGTCTCAAATGAAAGGACAGAATCTTTCACAGTTTCGCTGGCTCCACAACTAATGGCAGGAAGAATGTATACTATCAAAGTGAAATCTAGATTTGGACAAGAATATAGCTCTGCGGACATTTCCACAAGCGCAACAGTTGGTAAGTTAATTAACTAAAATTTGAGTCTGTAAAGATTTCCCTAAATAGTGTTGCACAAGGCTTGTTTCCTTTCATGAATTTCTTAGGTTTCCTACACTTTAAACTGACCTCCACTTACGTAATGCATTATGGAAATCATAGTGCCTATCCAGACTTTGACCTCTCTGTAGCTCCCTAGATGATGCCCACGTGACGCAGCCACACCCAAACAACTTCCTATTACCTCTTCAACCTTAGCGCTGAAAGGTTGTGGTGTTCAGTTTACCTGTTTCCATTGGATTACCGTTGTAGCTGTTTCATTGTTTGGATTTACCTTGTTGTGTTACCCTACTATTGGATTTACCCTTCAGTTTAAGAAAAAAGCAAGGCAAAATGGCATCCATTGTTAGGTGCACTTGTGGGGCTAGACGTGAGCCTTGGGATGCTCATTCGAAGTCTTTTGCTTGTCGCGGATTTAAACTATGCACCTTAGGGATCTGCTGTGCTGAATGTAAGCCTTCTTCAAGTCCCCCCTCACCGCGATCGCTCGGGCCTGGGCATCCCGGGGATTCACTCACCAGACAGACGTGAGCCTGCAAACTCGCTCTCTTGTCCCCAGTCCTAGTCGCTGGTGGGTGGGCCGGTTATAAGACTGTACCTATGATTTCCGGTCCTGGCTTGTAGTTGTAGTGACAGCAGAGGTGGCGAGCAGCAGGGGGAGGGCAGGGCCCGGTTATGTACTTCCAGTTCCCCCCTTCCATCTGACATCACTGACCCCGGGCTTGGTCATTCAGTCAGCTCATAGGGTGTGGCCTGAGATCCCAGTTGTCTCTCAACTTCTGGCTACCCTGGGCCTCCCTGTTGGTGCCACGTCACACCCGGTTACAGGTCGGCTACTTTCTGATGCTCTTCTCATATCGCAACTTCTTGTTCTGGGGACGCTTCCGGGCCAGACGTCTCTGCTGCCTTGAACTGCCACACAGGTCCCATCTCCCCAACTTCTGGTTGCGGGGTCTCTACTTCTTCCCTCAGCAGGCCGCTCCGCCTTCAACGTGGGCTCAGGCCCCTCCATGTGAGGAGTCTCAGTCCCGTCAACCTCAGGCCATGGAGGCTCCCTCAGTTTCTGCCCTCCATTAGAACACTCTTCGAGAGGATTGGCGGGCAGGAACCAGCCTGTCCAGTGATGGTTTCGCCGTGAGACATTTCCCTTATGTCAGACATGTTGACGGCGGCAGCATGGGCCGACTCGGACATCATGACGGCAGTGCCTTTAAATCCTCCATGCTCGTCGGACAGAGGCACAAGGACTTGCTAGGCTTGATGCCGCCGTACACTCCAGATAGTGTAAAGAGGACTCTGAAGAGTCAGTCACCAGCATCAGGGGATTTATTCATCAGCGTAGTCCCATCCTTAGCCAACGCTATGTCTAGGGCCAAACAGGACCATTCCCTGAGGGGTAAAGCTAGCAGGGCGGGGAATCGCAAGGCTCCCAGTGCGCCAGCAGTACCCCTAGCTAAACGTCGATCACCACCCCCAGGTGGTGAGCAGAGTGGTGAACCACCCTCCTCAGTTCCCCTCTTAGTCCAAGAATAGTTGAAGAGGCGCCAAGGGTGGCAAGTCACGAAAGTGATGTGGCGGGCCATGTAGGTGTTTTGCCTGTATGGCAGCTGGATTGGGCTTGTTCAGCCTTTCCGGTACTGGCAAATCCCAGTCTTCCAGTGCATTTTGGCAGAATTGACCATTGATCGGGCGGACCAGTGGGTAATTTCAACTCTACATTTTAGCTACAGGCTGGCTCTTATTGTCGAACCACATTGACGCCCAGGCCGAAGTCATCTCGCACTCCAGTTCCCCACAGTCAGCTCCAGCAGCTGCAAGTGGCTGTCCGGAAACTGGTTACCAGCAATGGATCACTCTCCCGGCTTTTACTTGCCGGTGTTCCTCCTGTTGAAGAGAGACTCACCGGAGAAGCATATGATTATCAATCTACGCAAACTGAACAGGGGCTTTTTGGCCATGCCACCAAGGTTCTGGAGTCCTTCCAGTCCATCAGGTCAGCTCTACGAGACGGAGAGTGGATGACGTCACTGGATCTGAAGGACGCGTATTTGCATGTGCCTATTTGTCCGACACAGACCAAGTACCTTCGTTTTCTGGTGGGCGAGAGGAGGTTTGAGTTCCAGGTGCTGCCCTTCTGTATGTCGACCTCCCCTGGGCGTTTACCAGGATATATTCGCCAGTGGCAGCATTTCTCCACAGCAGGGGCATTGGCTACCACTTCTATCTCGACGATTCCCTCCTGCGGAATGCGTCGCGGGCAGGGTCACCCTGGACACCGAGTTTTTGTAGAACCTACTGCTTGCCTTGTTACCTACCAAACGAAACTTAGTCAGAAAGGACGCCATCACAGGTCCGAACATTTCTGGGGGTGGAATACAATATGCTACTGGCAAGAGCCTTAGCATCGCCGAGTCGGTGGAAGAAGATTCAGGTAGCTGTTGCCCGGTTTCTGTCCTGAGCAGAGTGTTGTCCAGTGGAATTCGTGTCTCTGCTAGGTCTCCTAACGTCCGGTCAGGACGGGCATTTCTTTCTTAGACCGATACAAGTACAGTTGAACGTACATTGAAGGGTGCCTTATTTAAAGCCCAGGACAGGGGTGGCACTGGCACTCTTCTTGCCGACTTTTCACCAACGCTTTGCTGCAGGCTGGGGCGCCCACCTGAAATGCAGCTCAGCGTCCGGTTATTGGCCTCGCCATCTTCAAGGGGCACATATAAATGTGTTGGAGTGCAAGGCGGTCATCAGAGCGGCGAGAACGTTTCTCTCAGATCTACAGTCATCACGGCTTATGACAGTCACCTACAACACAATGGTGGTAGCCTTCATAAACAAGCAGGGGGGGGGACCAGATCTCCCCAGCTGTTGGACCAGACGTGGAGATTTGTCAGCCTATGTTGGGCCTACAACATTTTAGCCAGAGCACAGTTTATACCGGGGTGTCTCAATGTGTTGGCCGATTGTCCAGGCGGAACCAACGGAGTGGCAATTGCACCTGGAATTGTTCCGCCAGATGACAAGAATATGGAAGATACCAATGGTGGACTTATTTGCAACAAGGTGAAACCACCAGCTCCCGATCTACTTGTACATGTCACCAGGACTGGAACCAGGGACAATGACAGTGGACTCGTCACAAGACTGGTCGGGATTGGTGGAGCATGCCTTCCCACTGACTGTGATCATGGACAGGGTATTGAGGAAGATAGCGGTGCATCATTGCCTAATCTATCTCATCGTCCTTTGGTGGCCGGGCCGGCCTTTGTTCCCGGAACTGCTAGATCTTCTTGTAGACATTCCAAGAGAACCTCCAAGTTGGAGAAAGTTGCTATGCTAACCAGGCACGAGCATTTTCCACAAGCAGCCTCAGAAGCTGTGGCTTCACGCCTGCAAGTGCTCCAGGATTCCCTATCTAAGGCAGGATTTTCTAGGGAGGCAGCAGGCAGAATGGTGGCTTCCACCAGATGATCCACTTCAGCGGTGTACAAATCTAAGTGGAGGTGGTTCTGCGATTGGTGCGCATGCCATGCAATTGCAGCACGCAAGGCCTCTGTTCAGTAGGTAGCGGAACTCTTGTTGTACCTGCTACAGGAGAGAAAGCTGAGAGCGTCCACTGTGGAAGGCTATCGTACAGCCATCTCCAGGGTTATTGAGCTGTCTACTGGAGTTAATCTTGCAGCGGATCATAACCTGACAGCATTAGTAAGATCCTTCAACATTTTGAATCCTCAGACCCTAGTTGGTGAGCGACTTTCCGGGATGCCCAATTATCCCGGGCGGTCCCTCTTCAGGGAAGTCGAGAGGAGGAGACATGAGGTAGCTCACTGCTGGTGCCCCTCCAGGGGACACCCCAGCTGAGCCCTTGACTGGAAGTTCTGCTGATCTTGATCAGGGTTCTACAACATGCGAAAAATCAAATTTTGTGTTTGGGGGCACGATACTACCAGATCGTGACCCCGGCCTTATAGCTCTACTCGTTGAGGAGGAAATCAATGACTTTAATTTCTTACCCTTGTGTACTGACAGAATCAACCTGAAGGTCGACACGGGGGAGCGGCCTGTGGTAGATGATGCCTTAGGGAGTCTGACTTGCATACGTTGGACTGTCCAGGACAGGCATTTGCCACAGCAGGACGCTAATGAACAAAGGACCGATCTCCAACATTTGAGACATAAGGAATGCTCGTCCCATGGCATGCGAGCAGCCCCACACGCACACATAGTAACGTGCGCCATTTTGAATGTAAACAGACAATGACTTATACAGACAAAGATACTTCTCTCGCTGGAGTCTTTCTCTGTCGATCATGGAAATTGAAAAGTACATGTATATGTAGTTGATCGATTTAACTGCCCTTTCATGTTGTGGGGTTTTTTTGTGTCAGTCAGATGGTGGAGGAGAACATCCTGTTGTACTGATACTCTCAGAGCTATAGGGGAACAGGAAGCTCATCTATTTATGGTGTCTTTGCAGTGTCTTGCATATGTCCCACCTTGTCTTTGTTTGTTGCCAGTGGCATTCTTCACCCATTGGACTGGCACGCCATCATATGTATGAAATAA
This sequence comes from Mopalia kennerleyi, assembly GCA_034783855.1. Classification (NCBI taxonomy): domain Eukaryota; kingdom Metazoa; phylum Mollusca; class Polyplacophora; order Chitonida; family Mopaliidae; genus Mopalia; species Mopalia kennerleyi. Next base: position 9,585 of record JAVFBX010030527.1, on the reverse strand, counting down.
CCTAAATTACAGCATTAAACCCTAATCAAACAAAACTATGTTGGTTTATTGGCAATTATAGTTACAGAAGTTCCTAATCATTTGACAAAGGTGTACTGGAATGACCTCTTTTTTTACAGACACCCTGTTACTAAACTGTGTAGCCTATAGGTTTATTTTGATCAGAAACCTATCCCCTGAACACTAATGTGTTCCATGTTGATTTTACCTCTGGCCTGAGGCAGTGGATCAGTGGTTAATGTGTCAGACTACTGATCCTCCTTTCTCTGTACAGCTTTGAGACTTTGAGTACCCCGGTGGATCTCAGGTATATGAAGGACTCACACAAAAGGAAATGATGCAAGTCTTCAAATACTATGTGTATGATGTTTCTCGTTTGCAATAATATACATGTAGATGTACACATGGACGTGTTTAAACATATTATTATTAAGTTCAGTTTGTACACATATGTTGATGTTTCTTACAGCTCCAGCCTCACCCACCTCTTTAATGGTTAGCTCTATTTTTACATCTGTGGTCACAGTCAGAGTGACTCTACAACCAGGGGACTATGATGGTGTTGTGGTAGAATTCTTGTCTGGATCAGTTTCATCATCATCAGGGAATTCTGTTGCATCAGCGTTCAATGTCAATCAGCAGCAAACAAAGGATTTCACTGTGACTAATTTCAACTCAGCCTTAACTGCAGGGAGAAGTTACACTGTGAGAGTAAAATCCAGATCTGGGATTTTGTTGAGTAATAATTATGCAGAATCAACAAACACTGTGCGTAAGTATATATAGAGATCGACATGTATAGAACAAATATTGTTGTAGGCATTATATAGTAATACGTTATTGTCCACCACTGCTATAGACTAGAACCCTGGCTATATAGGGGGCATATAGAAATGCCTGTATATATTGTGAACACTATAAGTAGAGAATAAATTCACAGATAAACTTCGAACTTGGTATGAAGCTCCTATAATTAGGATAGCGGATGGGATTACATTTTACCAAATTCCGTAAAACAAAATGGCTGTTATTAAATTTTATTTTAGAATATACCACGTGCCTCAATATGTATGGTGAACATGATAAGTGTGCAAAGCAATTTGGTCCCCATTGCAAAATATTTCAATATTTATGCCTACATGATCATTTTGAGAACAAATGAATTATTTGAAACTTTTACAGTAGCTTTCCCCATTTAGACAAATTATGGGATGGAATCTCTACAAATTCCTTAGACCCCCGGCTGTGGCTTAGCGGTAGCGAGTGCGCTTACTTAAGCCTACTTCGATTTGCCGTTCACAGGATCGAGTCTGTCTGTCGACCCTCAGGTGTATGAGTGAGTCACATGATGTGGCTCCGACAATCATGGGGGTTGTTTTAACGAGGTCTCCTCCCTGTTTTCCACGGTAATAAGGCAAGGAACAGTGTGAAATGGATAATCCATCATCATATAAGTGAAATACCCTTGCAGGCCTTCTGATATGTACGGGGACAGGAGTGTGATAAGCACACGCCTTAGCTAAACTCAGGGGTGCAATTAGCACGCCAACAATCACTCACCTGAAATATGTTGAGGTGTGTATTTTGGTGACATTAGAATGTACCATACAAAAAACTCTCCCAGAATTGAGAAATAAAAAAACATAACCATAATAAGACTGAAATTTTTTGCACAAATTTTTTATATAGTTTCATAAAATTTACTGAGAGAAACAAATGTTGGAGAATAGAGGTATAGGGAATATTGCAAAATAACAGGTAAACGTTAATGAAACTGTATGAATTTCTTTTTCTCATAGCTTAAAATATTATTTTTTTCAAAAGTTACTATTTAAAAGCTATATTTTTCTGAAAACTTATAACCCGCAATGTTCAAGTATAGGCAAACTGCCCTACTGTGCCATAAAGCGGCAACGTCATTTCGTAAAGGGGCATCACTCTGTTGTTGTAACCTCACAACTGGAAAGCCCTGTATTGTAATTTGCTAAACACAGCAGGTTATCAACAGCAAATTAGGTTTACGGTTGCGCTTTTATGCCTAAATCTATACTTCCATATCAGTACCTGTATTTAAGAAAATATCCTTGAATTTAAACACTATACACTTATTTATAAATATATATTTTTAATTTTTGTATTTTTTACATTTAAATCCATTTGAATAATGAGATGACAACAGCTTTCTTGGGACCTCACAACTCAGCTGGCATACACTGTATGAGTCCTGTGACAACCCTTTTACAACAGATAATTAAAAAAATATTTATCATAAATTATCATTTGGTGGTCCAAACTTGTCAAATAATCACATTTAAAGGAATGAATATACAAGGAAATGTTTAAACCGGCCAGAGTGTATAGAAAATTAGCTATTTGTGAAGTTACGAAAATTGGACACTAAACAATGGCTATGAAAAACATAGCATGAGTAACGCATACAGTGACATAAATAGTGATTTGGGCTTCCAAAGTTTCCAAATACAATGTAATCATGTTTGAAGGGATGATTGCATAAGGAAATGTTTAAAACGTCCAAATATGGCCCGAGTGTGTCAAAAATATGCTTTTTGTAAACGTACGAATATTGGACATTTAGCAAATCTCTAGTGTTAAGAAATACGTAGGCGCGCATGTAAGGCACACGTGGACAAATTTCCAGGTGCGCGACCACGCTCCCGCACCATCATGCACCTGGAAATTTGCAGGCCTTCAAATCAGAAGGCCTGCGTTGAGAACGACATTCAACCCATATCAAACAAATAAACAAAACAAATTCCGTAAAACAGAATGGCAGCCATCGCATATGTTTAATATATTTCAAACTTGAAAAATAATTTGCTCTAGTTTAAGAACCGATGGGATAGCTTTTCATTTAATTCCGCAAACATCACTCAAATTCAGATATAAATTTCAAACTTAGATTTTTCTGTTAATACCATAGATGTGGATGTATTTCGTTAGGTTTCACTACAAATATGGCCGACATTGCATATTGCCCGAAATGGGGATAAACACCATAACTTTTACTCTTTGGGTCTTTTAACAAAAAAATAGTCCTTAAACAAATGCAGGAAAAGATGATTTGACTGGGATTATGAGCCTGTTTATTTAAAAAAGCCTATAGTGTTGGACCTGCTAGCTACTCAGCTTTTTATATTAGAAGGGACAACTGCTATGTCCAATGTGCTGATCTATATATTTTAGATTGCTTTGACCGTCATATGTTAAAGGAGAAGGCACGCGATTTTACAGTGGCTTTTGGTTGTTTTATCATACTATTTTAGTAACATAACAGCCCTCAGATTAAGAAACTAAATAATATTACGCCCGTAATTAGAATTTTACAAACCAGGAGTGACATAAAGTGACATAAAGTGACCCACAATAACAACATTATTTCATATGCTATAGCTACGATAAATCTATCATATCTGAGTCAAGTTCTTCTCAGAAATTTTCTATCGGGCAAAATTATTACCGTACATTATTATTCTAAGGAAGAACTAGGAAGCCACGAGCAAAGAATTAAGTTAAAGAACGGCAGTGTGTAGGCCTAGATGCGAATACTTACAGATTCGTATTATACAGTCAATAGGCCCTATGCAGGCCTAGCCGCACGGAAGACAAGCATTGGCATGGTATATAATGACCTGAAGTGTCAGATCTTATGATCTGAAAACGTAAAAATAAATACAAAAATGCCCTAAAGAAGGAAAGGAAAGTTTAATTGTTAGCAAGGATGGGTCACTAAAACTGTCAATATCAGTACTTCCTTTACTGATACTGGGCCGGGGATCAGTTGAAAGCTCAGAGTTTTTTTCGCTCGTTGTTGACTCGCTGGACCCGAGGGAAAACTGCCCTGCATGCCTACTTGCTGCCTGGCATCGAGGCACCTCGCGGTTCGCGATAACACTATCCGAGCCTTATGTTCTGGGCAAAATGGAAACACACACAATATATATAATTATACAACATTCTTTTTTAACTTAATTTTGTTAGCTCTGCCAATTCGTGGTGAAGCTCCTTCTCATAATCGGATGGCATAAAACGTGTGAAGAACACTCGCAAGTTCTTTAACCTGTCAAATGATGCATTTACGGGCAAATCTTTGTTTCTGATTTTTACCAGCCACTGCCTTAAAAACAGAATCTCTCAGGAAACAGTGAAACAGAATTCTTTTCACAATAACCCATTCATAATTCTCACATCCAGGATCTACACAGGCAGGCATAATTCCTGTCAGAAATGAGATATTCACACGTTTAACAATGCAATAGCATATGATATGTTGTGGGTCAGATGCACCATATTCGTCACTTCCGGTTTGTAATAGTTTAATTACTGACTTAACTTTAATTAGTTCCTTGATCTGAGGGCTGTTATGTTACTTAAATTGTATTTAAAAACGACCAAAAACCCACTGTAAAATCGCGTGCCTTCTCATTTAATTCCCAGATGCGTTTCAGTTAACATCTGTTTAAACTAAAAATGACCCCAAAAAATGTAAATAGTACCATCCATAATAATGTATTATTTCCCATAACCCTGCCTACCCCAAAAATTCAACGTAAAAAGAAAAGAGCATGGTCGTAATTGTTTTAATTGCTGTTGTTCAGAAAATAGGGAACTTCTTGTCATGAATAAGAAAAAGAAAACCTCTGTTTTTTCAATGAATACACTCCCACTTTTTATAATCTTGTTATGGGAAATTTTGGAAGGCCTAATTTGAAGTTAAACCCAATAAAAAATTATTATTATCCGTCAACCAAATTCGTTGTGTTCTGATTGGTCAATTTGCAGGGGGGTAAAAACCCGTACACCCCTGGAGATTTAGAATGTCACAAGAGTTCACGGGTAATATAAAAACAAACAGAGTTGGTTCAAAACATATCTGCTTCATAATCGCTCAATTTAAATGATGCTAAAATACCAGAAACCTGTTTTTGGTGGCCTGTTTTTTGCAGCGTCATTCATGGCCCTTTCGATGCGGCTGGGAAAGCGGCGTTGTCATGACAGCGCTAGTCATCAGGGGAGGTAACACGGCAAGCAAACAAAGATCGTATCGCCGCAGAATTTATTTTCTTATGGTTTTCTCAAGTGAATAAAACCACATGTACTGTGGCTTGGCGGATAATAAATTCGTTATAGACATTTTTCTCAGGGTGTACTGACTTTTATGACCGTCCTACAAGCCCTGAGCCCCTTCGCCTATGGCTCAGGGCGTACAAGTTTGCATGACGGTCATAAAAGTACACCCTTCGAAAAACGTCAATAACTAATAGTATTTTCTTCTTGAACACATGCTTCGATGTTCATTTACTTGTAGGAATGGCAATGATCAGGATTCTTTTCTGAGCTGTATTTCAAAATACAAGTATCTGTGTTAAACATAGTTTATAAATTGCAACCAAATTGTCTAAAATGTCCAAATATTGGGATATAAAAAATGTCAGAAAATCCTCAGTCTGGAAGTTTGCAATTCGTGGGAAGATAATTCTGTTATCTTGAGCCCGATTTCGTAGACATGTTCCCTTGTGCTGAAGATTTGCTGTGACACACTTTCAGCGTGGACTCAAATTCTTGCCATATTTTTGTCAGCATTGATTTTAATCCCACTTTCCTCCTGGCATCAGTGTGCTCATTGCTTCGGTAAACATTGTATGACACTTTTCCGTTGTTGTTATGTGAACACATTCACAACATGTCGAGCTATAACATAAAAGATCGGATACAAACGCCAGAAAATGTGGGGACATTTGTGTTATATAATGGAGAAAGTAGGGAGGCTTTGACACACCCTGAAAAGGATAGAAACTGTGGAACTGCAGGTAAAAACAGACCCTAATGTTTGAGTCAAAATATGACAAAAGAATTATAAAACTTTTTTAAATTTGGAGAATTAGTTTTTTTGTTCAAATTTTTAATCTATAGGTGAATCTATTGAACTTTCAATGGAGTCGAATGTGCCATAATTTTATAATAAAGTATTTAAGGCTTCCAGCAATTTTCTTTTCTTGTAGTCATTTTGGTTTATGGTGAATTGAATATTTATAGAGGGATACAAATTTTGAAATTTAATATGTCAAACTGCATGTACATGTAGGTTTGTGCAATTCAACGAAATTTAATAATGCAAACCAATGACAATTCAATATAAAAAGAATGTTGTCCATTGAATACAAGTTTTGTTTTAAATTATTGTGGCCGGTTGAATTGTTTGTATTCAATTTATGTAACTCTTAATGTTTAATTGAATGTTGGACAACAATTGATTATATGATGTATCGATGGAGAATTGAACTATGAACTTTTATATCTGGGCCTTCCAATTGTTTACGAAATCGAGCACTGTCATTTTTTTTACCCATGTGTGTGGTCAATAAGGAAACAGGATATTTACCTTCTTGCCAGCTACACCCCTGGCCTTCTGGTTAAGGGCAGTAGAAATGAAAGTTATTAATGCTGTCAACTATGTAGGAACATTAGTGCTCCAACAGAGTGTTTAGTATTTATAAGCACTTCAAACTATGGTGGTGTTGTTGTTAATGTTTTTTAAGTACACAGCTTTTATGTAAATAAAAAATTCCCATAAAGACCAATAAATCAATCTGCACTCCAGACATATCCCCCCCCCCCATCTCTCACCCCATCATACACCTCAATCTAATTAAAATCAGATCTCAAAAATGCTCCCCAGGTTTTGTTTGTCACTATATTGAGATCTAAGGCAATCACTCTACTCAAGCTGTTCAACTAGGTCAAGCTAATTGGGGTTCAGGAAAGGTCACAGTTTCAGTTGTCCAATAAAACACAGATAACACGGGACCGTGGTAAACAACGAATTCAGCCAAAACAAGCAGAAATTGTACGATTTTCATCTGCGTTAATGTTGTAAGCCGCATATAAACAGGGGAAAATCACATTCCACTCAAAATTTATTTTTTGAATGGTGTTTGTTGATTGTGCGTGCATGTATCCGTTGGTCATGTAAAAATACGCAGTCGGAAAAATCGGTATGTCGGCGGAAATCTCCGGCTTTTACAAACCAGAATTGGGAAGCAGCTCTGATTTGTGAATTTAAGTGACCAATCGACATTATGGTGGGGGTGAATGCGTTAGATCTTAATATAGCGACAAACAAAACACGGGGAGCGTTTTTGAGATTTGATTTTAATTAGATTGCCTCTCCGCGAGAGATACTTTCGTTTCTATGCTGAGATTAGTTCTATTGCGATGAAGGTATATTTTGTCGATCATCTCGCCGAGCAAATACAGGAAACTTAACCCGTTACACGATGTTAAACAAACTAGTTTATGTTAAATCGTGCTAAAATATTTTGTTGTTGTCTTTTTCAATTCATTTGGAGTGCGTTAAGTTTAAAGCAAATTTCTCCGTTTCTTTCGAGGTCATGTGTATTAATAGGTAAACGTCTCCCATTCACAGGGCAGTACCATGACAACGTATGGTTTGTTTGTGCGTTTGGTTGATTGTGGTGTCTCATCGTATATAAGTCAAACGCTACTTCACTCATATGCTACAGGGCGTAAATCGTCCAATTGGATGGATGAACGCTATAGTTCAAATGTTGTTTCCATCAGCAAATATCTACTTTTAAATATCTTGTATTTTGATTATATACAGTCTCATCATGCGTATACCAGCACCTCTGTCATGTTGGTGTCATTGAAATTTTTGACCATTTAAATGAACTGCATGGTATACATTGATTTGAAAGCATGGGAAATATTGGGTGCGGAGAAGGGTTAACTCTGGATCTAGGGCGAATAATCCAGTAGGCCTATCTCCCACGTGAGGTTGGACACACGTGTCTCGTGCTAGCAAACAGATTAACAAAAAATAATAATACAAATGAGACGAGTAGTCTCCGGTTAATTAGTTGTTAAGCTGATATATAAGAGGATTGACTTGTATAATCCCCTAGGTCGACACGTGTCTATAACATATCTGGAATTGTTGAATTGGTTTATAGATTCAGACAACTAATTACATATCCGTAACGGATATATACTTAATTCTAATAATAAAACAGGATTTGTCTTTATTAATTATGCCTGAACTTGCAGATTCATTTTAGTTAACACTCTTGTGTTAGCATTGGACATTTAAATGCTGTTTACGCTATGTCTCAACCTTCTCAAGTTTGATGTTTTGGCAGATACCGGTATCTTATATCCCCTCCCCCAATGAAGATGTGACAAGCTGTGGATTGAGAACTCGGTAAAGGTTGATTAAGGCAGCTCCCGGGGGTTTGTGATGGATTTATCAGACCAAACGTTAACCTTCCGACTTAAGGACAATTATATAATTGCTATCTATCACCTGATTGTTGTAGAAGTTACAAAAGCAGCCTACGCATTATTTCGCTGTACGAGATCTTTTTTTACACGGCTCGACCAAACTAACCAATAATACAGCGTGCAATCCCTAATCAAGGATACAAAGGTTGTATAATTATGTTTTTTATTTCTATTAAAGTTACTATTTAAATAATTTGGATGAACATCAATAATTATGTTAAACAACTACAAGGAGAATCAGTAGCTTATTGCATTTTGACACTAAGTGATCTATCACGGCCGAGCGCATGTCGGAACATCCTTCGACATTTTCCGTACTGGTACAGTTATCTTGGAGGTGAATGCAAGCAATAATATTATTTACACGAAAAGGTGTAATGTCAACCGCTGAATGTTATGTGCGCATGCGTGGAAACGAACAAAAGTACTCCCCCCCCCCGCCCTCACCCCAAAAAACAAAACATAACAGAACAAAACAACAAGCCAATCAAGCCCATTTCTTGAGTAAAATCACATTTAAAAAAAAATCACCGTTCTTTTCTTATGTATGATTTCTTGTAAATACTACACATTTTGTCCCCAGTAAAGCGGAGGTCCCAACCCGCCGTACTTGCAAGTGCGTGCTGTCTACTTGCAAACACGTGGGCAAAATTTGGGGATCTGTACGTGATGAGTTCCGCCTCAGTACGGATTCGGAAGCACGCAGACGTAGCCGTAGCACTTTAAATGCATGAGAACTTTCGCTGCGGTCGGGCTACGGATTCACCCCGAGTACGGCCTCTCCAAAAAACGTACGGATTAAAAACACGCACGGTGGGTTGTGACCCAGGCTTAACTAATTTAATAGTAATGTAGCCCCAGTTACGTCATCATATCAACACAATAATACACTTCAGACATTCACAATAAACACGTGGATAACACTGTCATGCGATGAAGGTAAATCCATGCGAGTTTAAGTAGTGTTTCAGTGTTGAACATCCGATTAGCTCAAAAGTAAGGTTCGGATTAAAGCAATACTCCGGGCTGCAATAACCCCTATATCTGTTTAAAGGTTACCATTAAATACACTTAAATATGGCATCGACTTATCGTTTATTAATTTTTATCCTATAACCTGAGGGTTACAGATATATACCAACCTACGGACACTGGCAGCTGACATTATGACGTCACGCGACTCACACTATTGTGTGTTACGGGTTAATAACATGTGTGAACTGTCCAAGCTCAACCGTTCTATAAATAGTCTATAGGTCTCGTGAC
>JAVFBX010030416.1:0-17889 GCA_034783855.1 Mopalia kennerleyi | reverse complement strand
GGAATGTGACGATTTCTTCAAGAGATACCATATGGAAAGCACCAGCCAATCAGGTCACAGCAGACTCATTAAATATGCGCGGAATTATCTCAAAATCGAACTTGAGCGAGGTCTTCATAGTATAAGCCTACCCAGCAAGTTTCAGGAAAATCTGATTATTCCACGAAGAGATATCATGCGGAAAGGATCAGCCAATCAGGTCACAGCGCGGAATTATTTCAAAATCGAACTTGAGCGAGGTCGTCATGTTATAAGCTCACCCAGCAAGTTTCATCAAAATGTGAACATTCCTTTAAGAGATATTGGGCGGAAAGTGTTCGGACGGCCGGACGGACGGGAGCACGGACGGACGAAACCCATTTATATATCCCCCGCCAACTTCGTTGGGCGGGGGATAATAACACAAGGCGGCACCTTTAAGGCCTAATTCTTAGTTGTTTGGTTTGTTTTTAATGTTGTAAAAACGCCATTTATAGACCTGTCCAAAGTTGGACTACCACCATATTATCTTCCAGTTAACTCAATTCACAGAAATGCTCTACCCTTCAACCACATCTCATGATGATTAGCCGATGAATGAGGCAACACAGCAGGTGCTACATTATGATTTCAATGCACCCCAAAAGCCCCATAGCCAGAGCTCTATAATATATTTGTGGGTTGAACAGGTGCTTGTCTATTATTTTAATACAGTCAAAAAATAACATACAACAGTTCAAACAGCTTAACTACTAGTATATACTTATGGGTACTGAACACCATAACATGCGCTTTATTATTATTTTAATACATCGGTATGTCAAACATAGCCTAGCTTTAAGACGTGTATATCTAAGAGATCCAAATGGGAATATAGCGGATTAAAGTGTATATTTACGGCCCCACATGACTGGGTGCTTGACTAAATGTTTATTGAATCTTTTGGGCGAATAATGGGTGGTTAGCTAACTATCAAAAGAACTTATTATATGGTAAATCCACCAATCTGGCTCTGTAAGTGATGAATACGAAGCCCGAATGGATAGACCTCGGTAGAAATCGAAGAGAGTAGTTCTAATCAATATACTGGCTCGTGTAGTGTCCCATAATGCCCGGGATTTGAGCGGATTACAGAGAGACGTCCAATCAATAAGAACATGACCATACAGTTATATTTCATCAACATTATTTGACAAATGTGGAAATCATCAGACAGCTCAGTCCCTGTGGTTTTCTCTTGGTTAATAACTCTGAAGGCAGTATTTGTTTATCTAATCAGAAACGAAGCTGCTTGGTGAAATAAGATGTCTCGTGAGGTTATCGGCATTTTCATGTCTATTGGAGATCTTATTCAGGGAAGTATTGGGTTGCGAAATATATGCATACATTTCTTTTAACTAAACATTAAAGGTCGTATTTTAAATTGTATAATGTACAGCCGTTTTTGGCTAAATCATAAAGCTGAATTATTTAATTTATCATCTATACGTTAACTTCTACTGATACGTTCATATATCAAGGTCTGCTGTAAAAGCGTAAGTTATCAATACAAAATAAGATATTCAAGCTATATTCTGACTTAGCGTTCCGTCTGTATACAATGCTCAAATGTCCTGCTGCAACGACTTCATCAATACTAACAGTTCTATAAATGCCACAAGAGCGGGAAATGTGTCAATGCACTGAAAACAAAGTGTCTAGACAGAACAATATAAAATTACTAGAGATCGAACAGATTTTGTGAGAAAAAAAATGTCAATCCTTAAAACTTAATGAGACACACACACACTCATTTGTAAAATATACAAATGCCTTGAATCATAAACTGCCCCACAGTGGCACTCTACCAAATATGTCAAAAATGCATCCGGTTGAATACAAACCCAAGTGTTTCAATGTCAAATTGCCACTGGGGAAATGCTATGGCGCGATCATGTGCCGGTATTAAGCTTGTTTCAGCATTGGATCCATAAAAACAAACTTTTAATAAATATTTATGAAAATCGAATGGTATTTTCATGTCAAAAACTTTGACAGTTCGGCCTTAATGTTCATGAATATTGAAACATTTTGATTCTAAAAGAGTTCAGCCACACAAAATACACTAATGGATTTTTCTCCAGGCCTACACCTTCCCAAACAACACACTCTCACACACACACTTATCGACCCTAGGCTCAGAACGAGGTTAATATCTGCTAAACGCGAGACATATACCGGATTGGTACGTGGACAACTCGTCATTGAAGATTGATGTAAATAGCTAAAACCCTGTTATATCCGACTACACAAGTGAGCTATACAAATAATATTACCACCTAGATGTAGCTCAAGTGTAGACTGAAGTCATAGCCAATCCTGAAAAGGAAATTTTAAGCAATTGACATTTTTTAAATTTTTTGCCACTCTAGGTGTAACCGTGACTGGCTTAAGGTCACAGTGGCCTGGTGCGTTTTACACAACCATGAGATGTGCGAATTCGTCCCGGGAGGAGACAGAAAGAAACTACGATCTGCTTAACAGCCACGTAGTCCCCAGTGGTAGAAAGATCAACAGCAAGAAGACGGTTCAAGATGACTGCTACTCTTTATTGTCTGGACAGTTTACTAACTATTACATATATAAATCATCCTGATATTTAACGAGGCAGGGAATGGCCAAAGTCCTCGGAGAGAGAGTCCATGTAGTTACATAAGATAAAACTCTACTCTGATTCTAATCAAAGCTTTACTCCTCAAAGACACATCAGCCCTATTCGTATTATGAAAATAGGAGTGTGATATTGACAACAGGTCCAGAAACACATTTCAATATGTCATAACTAACTTCATAACAGGGATGATGCGGTATGCAAGGGGCAACTAAACTATTATACATTTACAATGGGTGCGCCAGACACTAATCACTAATCACTAATCACAGAATCAGTTAGTACATGCTTACAACATACAATGCAAACGCATATAATATCAAATACAGTCAAGTTACATGTATGAAGAAAACGTACAAAATCAGACACAATTTAAGATATGAAATTCACATATCTTACAATTTGGCCAAATGTACAGAGAATTGTTGCTCAAAAATGGTTCATCTTAATAGAGACTTTACATTTGTAACATTTACACAGAACGATTTGTGACCAATAGAAAATGGTGCCCGTGTTGCTCGCAAAATTTCAAGAATGATGCACAAACGATTTTGTCTCAGGATAGACATAAATTTACCTTTATAATGTACTTTCGTATAAATAAAGCTGTATTAGTATTCCAAAATAATTTTTTCTATTGTTTTACAATGTTTTCTTTATCGGCTTGTACTAAGTAACGGTCAATGGATATTCATATTCGTTGAGATGATAGAACCGATCTGAGAGAAAAGAGATAAAGCACGTCTTTAATTCGCCGTTAGGAATATTTATAAGGACACTTAGGCCCACGAAGGAGAGGAAAACTTCTCTACTGTTCAAAATTTGTCCTAAGAGGCTGGCTAGAGTGCAAAGGGCAGACGGTGAGTTCAGTCGAAAATGATGAATATTTGGAGAAAAAAAGAGCGTATCGATTCTTGGGCGTGCTCACAAGCGGCCAAGTTATCACGTTACAAGCATATTTTGTTGGTTCGTTGGAGAAATAACTCTGAGTGACCAATACAGTCAATTAACCCCTAGGGTCTGAGAGAAAGGGAGCGAGCGATAGAGGCCGATATCTACTAGAGAATGTCTAGAACAGATTCCAAATGCGCATGGGTAGTATTGATCGGCATCTGACTGACAGCCTGCCATAAAATGGAACGAATAGCTTTTCGTCGATATAAAAACCACGGCACAATGTCCCAACTCCTCGCTTTGGACGAAATAGCGGTAAACACCGCGACTTAGTTCAGTGTAACGCAGGATATTGTGGCTTATTGACGTGGCTTTACAGTGGTGCTTTGAGATACTGTGCCAGGACATTTTGTATCCAATGTTTAGATCTGTTCTACTCCATGTGCTTACTGGGACTTTGTCTGTTCACTGGATGCAGTTTGTATAGCAACCGCGTTAACCATTTAATCATTCATATTCCAAGTTTCGCGTATAGACGGGACTTTACATCTGCAGAGCCCTAAGGTTAGTTATGATTTCAGACCTATGAGTTCTTAGATTTATAAAGGGATGTGGCACGGCTGTGCTAAAACATCAGTCAATAATAGAGTATTTAGATTCTGTGTTAGCGCTATTACAGTAAGAGCATGGCATGTGTGACACTCTTCAACGCTACTGCCATGGCATTATAGCTGGGTGACAATATGAGCATTTACCTCAAAATCGATCCATATACAGACGAATAGACTCAATCATACTCTATTATATGGTCTGATTAAAAACAAAATCACAGGCATCCCGCCCACTTTTCTCTTGACTGAAGCATGTGGCAGTACATGATTTAATTATTGTCCTCATCTACAAGAATTCTGACAAAATCTGAAGCAGACCAGATCGGACGAAGGTTGAGGAGAGTCTAATATTTGCTATAGACTTCGGCCAAAAATCCGCGCCTAATCTAATCGGCTTGGTACCGACAATTGAACAGAGAGTCACCACAGAGAATAAGACCGGAATCATATCGATTTGTTACGTCTGCTAATCAACTGCCATTGATACTATTACTCATCAGAATAGACAATGTTGTTGTTGCAATGCGGTGACTGAACTTGGAAACTCTGTGGAAGGCACGTAACAGTCTGTGGGTAATGTTTGATCCGCGGGCACCAGATCATAATTTTATCTCTGAGTGGAGCGAGATGAGATCCAGTGAGCGAGAAAAGATGGGAAGCACGGTGAGTTAATCAAAAACTGTTCCTTTACAGGCGCTATTCATTGTGCGTATAACGTTCCATTAGTTGGATTCTATGCTATCTCCACACACAGCAAATGCTTTCCCCCAGCCGATAGAAGACTACAGGATATTGACCTAGCTCGTCAATCATCCTAACGATACACACACAGCCGAATGATTTAGCTATTGTACACACCCAGCAGTTTTCAATCAACGCATAAAGCGACGGTAAGCACAATGAAAACGTGTGGCAGCTTATTGGGCATTCAACGCTTCATTCGCGGCAAACTCAAAAGTAACAGGACGTTCTTGATAGCAGTTGGACTTGTGCTTTTACTGTGCTTCAGTTATTTGGAGATTTTCTTTGTGCGCGGGCCGCAAAAGTATGATTCAAAATTGGGACAAAGTAGTCGGAAAAAGACCATGTTAAAAGTGGTGTCAAATATTTCCACAGATGGATGCAGAGTACCTTGTATCAAAGTTACAGAACAAGTGCATCAAGTTCCCAAGACGACAGCTAGTGTTTCTCTAACGACTACAAAATCCCCTGTTAGAGTCGGACATAACGGCTATAGAAACTCTCCCGAGTGTGAAATAGAGCCGACCTTTGAAAGCATCCGATGGACGAAAGGCTGGAAACACACGTTGTCGATACGTTATGGGGATTTACTAAAGGGGTTGAGAGGTGGCAGCGAGGCTGTGCAAGAAAAGCCAGGCGTCCCTAAATGGCAAATCGAACTACGCAAACAGAAATACATTGTGGCCGCCGCTTTTCAACCTATAATTTCGGAAATGGAATTCAAAATACTAATGGAGACATTTTATACATTAGCAGAGGCTTTAGTGAAGGCTAATGTCACGTTCTTTCTATACGGAGGCAGCCACCTGGGTGTGTATCGGCACCACGGTCTGGTGCCATGGGATGATGATGTTGATATTATGCTAAATTCGTCTCAAAAAGAACTTACTAAAGCCGTTCTGGGCAATATACCCTATTATAGTTTGTATTCACCCCCTGGTCAACAATGGAAGTTTTTCGAAAGTTCCTTAACTACAATAATTCATAAACCATACCGTTGGCCTTTCATAGATATATTTTTCTTCGCAGAAAATTCAACGCATATATGGGATGAATTGCCATTGTATAAAAATGAGTTTAGCTATAGAAAGTGTGACGTCTTCCCTCTGGTACATAGGCCCTTCGAAGGCGGTTATGTACCGGTGCCATGTAATTCAAAGCATACTCTCGAAAATAGCTACAGTATTAATATTTGTAAATCAAATACGTATTGGCACAAATTTGAATCGTATGCACCAAGGAGTCGAAAGAAAATTATTCGATGCTCAGTAATACATGAAATGTTTCCATTTGTCTTTCGTTCTGTCGCCAAGTCGAAGTGCCAAATAGAGGACCGTAAGATAGGTGATTTAACATTGAACTCTATATCTTTGCCAGATACATGTAAATGCCCAGTTTAAAAATAAATATCTCATTTCATATAAAAAAAAGTGTGATATAAATACATCTGCATTGCTCGTTTTCAATTATGAATGGTATGTATACTTGAAATTAAATTAAAAAGTATACAAAATTAGGAAGTTGTTATCCATACTGAGGTTGTCCATCTTATAGCAAACTATTTGATACCTGATTTAAAGTATTAGTTGTTTTATTTATCTTCGGTTTGTATTAATCCCATTTTAAAACGTGGCGTTTAGTTGGAGGGAGCATCTTGTGCACCAATGGTCTCTGAGCACTCGACGTCTTTAAGCCGATTTTATCTTGAGTCTGGCTCCGCGAAAGTCAACAGATTTGTACTATGGCACCCCACTTTTGCGGTGTGTTTGATATATTCTGTATATTGCATCTCATTGTTTTGCCAGTGACCTTACCTGTTTGGCTGTTATGCTATCTACTAAGTGAAATAACCTCAGTCACACAAATACATCCCTAAAAATTTCCTATAAAATGATGTCAGGTGTGCAATTTGAAAGCATTTGAACCGATGTCATTCGCTGCTGATAGGTGCTTTACAGGTTCTAGGCTGACTTCGGTTTGGGCGGAAGCGGATCATCGGACAGCAATTCAGCTAAATGTTTTCCGCAAATGAAATAAAATCATCCGAACGACTTTGTAGAAAGTATTGCTAAAAATGATTTAATGTTTTTTTTAAAATGCTGGTGCGGTTATTTCTCCAAACACGACAAATCACTGTTATTGTAACGTGTTGACATTCGAAAGCATATTTATATGGTTACACCGCGATTCTCAGCAAATAAATATAACTGATTTGTAACTTACTTTATAATGTCTATGTAGGTATTACTATTTCAACGAAAGTAGAAATATTAAGATATCTTGATAAATGTATCTATACATAGGTATCATTATGTATTCTACACCTCGCTAAAGGGTTCTACTCAGATATTAATATCTTTACCCAGGTATGCAATGCATCGCTATTTATTCTCCGGATGTTGATGATGGCGTAGTCAGTTATTTTTAAAATAATAACAAAAATATGAATAAAAGTTTGGGTTGTGATGTTACATCGTGAGTTGTCCAACTAGTATGACCGTGAAATACAAACTCAAATCGTGGTTACATTACGTTTCGTTTAAGATATGAATCAGACGGGATCAATCCTCTGGAGGTATAGACGTTTAACCGTGTTCAAATGGACTTATTTTATGTACTATCCCTGAACGGAAAGGTTTAATCACTTTTCACGTAGGAAGACAAAACGGCGCCATTGCGTGTACATCCCTCTTAACTTTATCAAGTACCCAATGAACGTCCGGCCTCTTTCACGCTTAGTCAGACAACAAACGGGTTTCATTTGTCCGATGGGAATAATTTCTTCCTGCAAAGGGTCTCACGTTATCGGGCTGTAGCAGACAGATTGGTACAAATTGTAACTTATCGACAATAGCCCGTTCATAACATAGTTGTTTGAGACATCGTCAGGTGATCGCATCAAGAATCAAAAGACGCACACACAGTGTCTTTTCCTTAACAAACCAACACCTCATATTTTTGCCACATTATATTTCATTTACACATGTAGACCTATACAGCACAACGACGCCGATGCAGGGCTACATATCTCAAGATGTCAGTGTTATTGTTGATATTCGTAGTTATAGTAATTCGATACAGTTCCTCCCCACACGTAAACATTCTATTATATACGGCAACACCGTAGTCGCGTTTTAGCGTTACAGCAACTGAATACAGTTCCATTCGCGATACGAACTTCATAATTTACATCAAAGTATAGGACGATCTGTCTTCCCAACCGGACATTTGGGAAAGCACCTTGACACCAAGGTAGGGTACAATCTGTCGGTTCTTACCCACATATCAACATATAACCGTAACTTCGCGTTTTAGCGTTACTGCAGCTGAGTAAACTCCACTAACGAAATGATCTTTAGAATTTACAACAAGGTACAGGAAAAAGTCTACAAAGCCAAACCCTGGCCGTTTAGTAGCCTACTCTGTTGATGTGTACCAAGCGTTAAGCTTAACTTTGTTTCTTTATCTCTGATAACAGCTCAAGTTACATTGACCCAACAACAAGATTTTGTTCCTATTTTCTGGCTAATCATCCCCGACTTAATTAACTGAACTGGACATCTGCGCCTTAAGCTCTGGACTAGAATTTAGCACGTTTAAGACCAGACTACAGCTCTTCTTGTGTGTCTTGTCCATAAAGCAATTAAATGGTTGAAACAATTCTCACAGCAGAAGACAGAACGCCGCCATTTAATTAATTTATGGCGATTAAGCACATGTATATGTCTAAACAATTATGCGATCGTTTAACCACTTTCGTGAATTTCAAAGACAAAAACGTTTCCATATACCAAATGGGAATTAGTAATTTTCCCCTTTTGTAGAATTCACATGATGGACTACAGCTTAGTGGTTTTACATGTGATTTTATACCTTGATTATTTTGCCACAGTATTTCCAGACAAAAATATGTTTTCACGATTTGTTATAACAATAATCAGTTTTGATAATTTTCCCGACATGTTCTAGCTCATACATTGCAGAGTTTAAACGTCTGGACTCCTAGCAATATGTATGTCGCTAATAATCAGCACCTTATCAAAGTAAAGTTTGTATCATTAATTGTACATAAAATAGCTTGGAATCTAGAAACAGAAATATGAGGCTCTATTTTCCCTTAAGGAAATCTCCTGTAGGATCCTAAAGGATTTTGGGCAAAATCCTATAGGATAAATAAGTTATCCTATAGGATTTTCGGTGAGGGGTGCAGCAATGGTTAATTAAAATAATCTGAGCTACTTAATAATTCCAGTGCAGTTTGTGGTTATTGTAAAATTCAACTCACTGTCTTCCACGTGACTCATGCGCACTCGATACCACATTTACATGTTTTAGAGGTATCGGGTATGAACATACATCAGTGTGAAGTTTATACAAAGAGATATCAAGACGTAAGGTACGCAAATTCTCAAAAGCTTTAACAAAAATCTCTACATTTGAAGTTAGACTTTAATAGAACGGGTTGATAGCTGGCTGAGCTTAACATTGTATGGTGTGGGATATTGATGAAACGATGTTCAAGCACGCTGTTTTGTCCCAAACGTCAGCGGAAATTGTACATTAAAGACCGATTCATAGTTAATCTGACTAAATAACTACTTATTTAGATTATCCTGAGTATTTTCATTGTTCATTTTTATTCGCTGATTTTAAACCCGTTTGGGTGTTTGTGTGCTGTACATTTTTCAGGGGTCTGCTGACGTAGCTCAGTTGTTAAGGAAATGAACAACTGATGTATCACAAGTAGATTCGATTTACCAGTGTTCCTCACGTCATGCAAAATGACTTCTGCAATCGTGGACAGACTTACTGGCCAGTGGAGCCGCCACTCAAACAAAAAAAAGAACAACCTATTGGCCAGTCCAAGGACAGTGGACAAGCTTGTTGGACAGTACATGTATAGTGGACAGTTCACTGGAAAGGAGAGTACCACTGAGTGCGAGGTTAAAACTCAGCATTATGCACAGCACAGAGTATAGAAACAAAGCGTAGGCGCTTAAACACACATTTATAAACTTCATGCTTAATTAATACTACAATTACTCTTTTGGCAGCAATATTGATTTCGTCTACACACGATAGAACCCACAACGCTTGCAGCCATGGACAATATTTTAAGTGTCAATCTTGAATGCTGAGCATAAGTGCAGGCAGCATAGCATGAGATTTAGTAATGTAACAAGGTGTCAATATGCTGTATAAAATGTATATTGTACAATTAAGCAATGGGTGCAACTCTCGACATACTCGCTCCGAGATTATACCCCGAGACATTTAATAGTCAGACAGTTAATTCACGAAACTACGCACCCGTAATTCATTAGCTTAATGTAGTCTATCTTTCCAGTACAGTGTTAGAAATGATAACTAATACATACAGAAGATCCGGTTAAAATTGAAGCAATGACAAAAGCGCCTACACAGGAGCTTTTGGGGGTATAGCTTCACAGTAAACGTATAACCGTATGTTTCAGACGCGCAAATCTTTCCTTTAAGCAGTTGGCAGCTTGTGGACAATTTATGTGTATATGAATGGTAAATTTAAAAGCTCCTTTGGCGTATAGCACTGGCTACCAATGTGTAACAATAATTACAGTTGGCTACCCACGTTCCAAAATTGTACCTTTTTTGCAGACAGGTGAACATTGTATCTCCAGGCGGCTGTCTACTCTTCCATTTGTATTTAAAACCACGGCAGAGACTAAGTATGTGGTCATATAGATGACAATGGTATAATTTACGGGTAAAATACCAGAAAGCTAACGGTAATCCAACAACAGCTAACATGTAAGTTGATCAATTGATGAAGTTATTGACGTTGTTCGCTAATAAGGTTTGGAAACACTGTGGAATCACCTTTGAAAGAAACCGGAACGGTCATTAGATTTACATAAATCCCAGCTTGATGGCCTGGTCAGACATCTTTGACAGTAACAGGGGATATATATGAACGTCCAAAGTCCTCTATTCTAGAACGGACATCGCGGTACAGCATTGTGTTAGTCATCAATAAATCAAGGAAAACTTCACGAATTTATAATGGAAATTAAATGGCATGTTCTATGATTCATGTGTGGGATCGTTGTCTATATCGAAATATGTGGTTGTCGAAAGAGGTATTTTGTAAAAACAAATTTTCAAAAAATGCGCACAGTATTTACATCAATTATTTGTACGCTTGTAGAACAAACGCAGGGAGCCTGCAGAAAAAGTGTGTTAAAGAACAATCATATAAAGCGATGTCAAACAATGCCGACCTGTATTACAAACACGTTCTTTTATTCTCTCACATTCACTAATTTCCTTCATGTCAGTGCCGTTATAATACTTCCCTAACTGATGACAGTATTTCCGGTAAAGAAGTAACTCGATGTGGTTTATTTCTAAAGAATCAGTTTACACTGAGGTTTCGTTGCCTTTGAAGGGAGCTGGGTTTGGACACATATTAAGCTGAAGCTTAGCCCTAAATCACCAGTTACAGCCCCTGGAGATGTGAGCTGATACACATAAATCCTAGTTTAAGCCTCTCCGGATATATTTCTGACAGTAAAATATGCAATATAGGACGCCTGGGATAATCAGTATTTTCGCTTGACGTTGACAGCAATATTGTAGCCCCCCTCCCAACTTCCATAAGGTACAGCATTATTCAGCTCAATACAAATAAAAAAAACACAAATGCCCAGCAAGGCATATAATAAAACGCGGCTATGAAGAGCTGATATGGCTGCCGATGTATACATTTTAGCATCCCCGATGTTGGTTCGACATCGTGAGCTGACGGATCTGTATTTCACCTCTTAATGTGTGGTGAAGAGCTTCGTGAACTGACAAACGGCGAAGCTCGTATTGCGGGAATTTGGCAGTTTTTCATATACTATATATACGGTCATAGTATTTAACGCTTTACTTGTCAAATTGTTAGTTAAATGCTTTGAAAACAAGTTCCCTACTTCAACAAAACGAATACACTCACGAGATTATCGTCGGTCTGGTTTGGAATAATTGCCGGGGATGAACACTGATCTTGTTTTGGATTTCAAAATCTACGCGAAAAAAATATTATTTCAGATGAACGTCTTTATGTAGAGGGGAGTTTTCCCAAATAACAATCCTCCGTGGCCATCTTAATGTACAGGGATGACTTATGGTCGTGTAGACATCGAATTCTGTTCGATTCAGTTTTTTTCATGTGATAATACTCGTTATAACCAAATATAGATTTTTTAGGTTATTTACAACTAATGCTTTATAATTCACAATAAAATGTCTACATGTAAGTTACTATACTAATAACAACAGGAAGGGATAATTCAATCAGAAATCACAGTTAACGGTTGTCCAGAAAAGACTTCTGAACTTCAACATCAAAAGGTGTATCAGCGGTCTTGACATATGAAGATAGACTTATAAAGGAATAGCTTAGTAACTGTTTGTGCTTAACACTGTAGGTTATAGGATATTGATTAAACAGATTTTCTGTATGCTGTAATCGATGTGTGTATGGATTCTTTATCCTAAATGTCCGTGGAACGAGTACATCAAAGATCGATTCAGGGTCACTTTTAATCACTGCGAATTTCGATTTCTCTCATTAATTAGTTTTGCGCTTTTTGGTTAGTTTATTTGATTCCGTTTGGGAGTTCGGATGGTGTCAGTATATTAGGGGCCAGTGGCAGTGGATCAGTTGTTAGCGAAGTAACATTTCATCATGTTGGGAGATATCATTAACGGAGTCGAGTCCCCAGCGGACCAACTGTCCTTTTTAAAAGTAGAATACATCTGAGTGCGAGGTGTAAATACATTAGCAAGTGCAAAATAACAGGGAACCAAAGGCGTTGATATTTATAAACGCATATAAATATTGATATGTTCAATGCCCGATTCACTACCACTATTATTCTAGCTACAAGCAATAAACACCGAATAATCTTTGGGCAGCAACATTGCTTTAGCTTACACGCGCTAAACTCACATCGCTTCAGGCAATATAAGCCATCTCTAATGTGGAATTTATTGTATGTGGTTTAATTATGTCACAAGATGATAATATGATTGATAAGCTGTGTATCATAGACACATCAACCAATGAGTTGTCAGGAGACGATTACCTAATACATCAGTCAGATGATTAACAAATGAAACTATTTACCCATAATTCATTAGCTAAATGTAGTCTATCTCTCTAGAGCTATGTGGCTGTTTGATCCGTATGCCAATAAATAACAAGTGCACAAGTGAGCAAAGCGTCCTGTTGGGCCGACAGACAAACTTAATAAGACTGCCACACACTTAGCACCATGACAGTACACAGTCCAAATATGTCAGCTGGTAAATGACACAAGTTTTAGCTGGATACTTCAGTTTTTCTTTTAGATAGGCATCGGAATATGCCAGAAGGTATAGTGAAGACGAATGGCGGAGAAACAGACTAACTTTCAAGAATGTTACATAAATAGCACCATGACTGCACATTCCCAATATGCCGGTTTAAAATAAAAGAAATATCAGCTAGATACATTGAGAACTTTTGGAGATAGAGTGAAAACAAATGACGGACAGATGGATGAACAGACATACTTCCTCGAATGTTACATGAATAGCACTATGACAGTATCCTTACAGTGCACAGTCACAATATGTTAGCTGTCAAATGAAACAAGTTTGAGCTCAATATATTGAATATTTTTTGAGACAGACATCGGAGCATCATTGCAAGTATAGTGGAGGCAAATAACAGACAGATGGACGTAGAGACAAACTTCCAAGAACCTTACATGAATATCACCATGACAGTGCACTGTCCTAATATGTCAGCTGTTAAATGAAACAAGTTTGAACTCGATACGTTGTGTACTTGTGTAGATTGAGCTCGGAATATGACAGGAAGTAGAATGAAGACGGACGGATGGACAGACAGACAGACGAACGAACGGCACCTATTTTAAGATACTCCCGAAAATATTTTGCACGGGTATAAAATGTCATGTTAACATCGAAGCAGGGAGAAAACCTTAATACAAGAGTTTATGGAAATGTAGCTGAACAGTAAACATATAAACAAAGGACACACCCACCCGAGACATTTTTGGTAGCTTGCGAGAAATTTGTGGGTATAAAAATGGTAAATTTAACAAGCCGAATGGCTAACAAAATTGCATTGGCTTGCCACTATAAACAAGAGTTAAAGTTAACCTAACATACGCCCTCGTGGGGGCTCTCGTGGGATAACCATGTCGATCCAAGACATTAAACAATGGCACGCAACATTTTTAAGGGTGAATCTGTAATAGCAAAAGGCAACATTACAACTTACACTGAATGTCTACCAAGTTTCAGAAAGATAAGCCTTTTGAGTTCTACTGTGGAAATAAAATTCACCAAGTCCAACTTTGTATCCATACAACTGAGAAAATGTTTTAAAAAGGGGTGAATCCGTAAAAGAAAAGGGCACAACTACAACCAATAGTGACTGTTTCTACCAAGTTTCACAAAGATAGGCCTTATAGTTTTCAAGTTCTGACATTCGCTATAGCAAAGGGCACACCTCCAATCGACGGTGAATTTGTGTCTTTCCATAGAAAAGAGAAAAATTAAAAAAATGATGAAACAGCTGTAGCAAAAGGAACACCTCCAATCAACGGCGAATTTGTGTCTACCAAGTTCCGCAAACATAGGCCTAACAGTTTTCGAGTCCTGCTGCGGAGACGGATTAGGGCCATTTGGCTTGCCGGCAAACATACATAATTTCAAAATGATGAATCCGTAATAGCAAAAGGCACAACTACAGTTAATGGTTAATGAGTCAACCAAATGTCATAAATATATGCCTTATAGTTTTCGAGTTATGCTCCGGAAACGAATTAGAACCATCCAGCCAGCTGGACAGACGGACGGACAGACAGACGGACGGACGCTGATCATAACATAGTACGAGATATGTTTTATGTCCAGGCGGCTCTGTGAAGCGACTTTTATTAAAAAAAATATCAGTTGGCTCGCGTAGAATAGTTACCGCCAAAATCAACTTTAACCCAACTAAAGAACACATCTTAGTTGATCTATTGATCAAGTAAATCGCGTTGTTCGCTGATAGGCTCTGGGGGCACTGTGGTATGACCTCTGAGAGAACCGGAGTGGTCATTAGATATACATAACTCCCAGCTTGTGATGGCCTTGTCAGACATTTCTGACAGTGACCCTTGAAGCCAGTTGTACTCCAATTTGATGCCCCATTCTAGAAATAACATTACTGTAGAGTGACGCATTAGTCATAAATAATTAAGTCATAAATAAGGGAAATGAGACAACACATCTGTGGACATGGTTCAAATCACTGCGAAAATAGAAGATATACAAGATTAGATCTCTAACAATTGCACTACCTAATGCTGCTGTTGAGATAATGCCGAAGCATTTGGAATCTGTAATGAACTAAAGATGAAGTGAAAATATATAACAAATGTTTTGCTGACGTTGCTTTGATTGGGCTTCTAATGCCACCGATTGTACACTGTGTTAACGACTTCACAAGCCATATCAATACATATGGCATGGTACAACATATTAAAGGACAATACATAATGCATGATGCAATTATACAAAGTGGGCTAATATACTAGGCGATACAACACAATAATCGTTTTTTGCCTGATCTGCTTCTAGTACTATGAGTTTTGTCATCAAATATTATATTTTACTTTCAGAAGGCGTATTTACTTTATTAGGGTAAAACGAACTAGAAAAAAACAACATGCAACTAAAAATAAACACACATCTATTTACACAGTGAATATATGGTGGAAGTATTTGTCTAAAACATTGAGACAAAATATCGACACAGTAACATGCATGAATTAGTGGTACACTTGAATCAACAAAGAGGAACGTCTGATTATTAAGAATTGTGTAAAAATGAACCGTGTCAAACAGTCTCTAACAATTACGACATAAAGACGCTTTTTCTTAATTATTTTTAAGAGCCAAACCGAGTGCTGATTTATTTACACATATATGGTGGGGGTATTTGTCTCAAACATTGAGTCAAAATATTGACATAACAACTTGCATCAATGAACGGTACTACATGTGTATCAACAGAGAGCAAAGCCTGAATAAGAAGTGTGTAAAGCAATCAACCGTGTCGGGCCGTCTCAAACATTGACGTCCCAGCGACAGTTTTTCTTAAATATTTTCAGAGCCAGACGGATTGCTGATCTATTCTGAAATATTTTGTTATATTTAACCTTTTATTCGTCTTTCAAAACAAGTCGGATCTCAACCAACTTCACTGATGTAACTGTAGCTATAATAATTCCGTAACTTGTGACAGGAAGTTCTCAAAGAGAAACTATTTGATGTGATTTAAGTCTATAGGACCAGTTTATATTAAGGTTTCATTTCCTTTAAAGGGGATTTCGCCGGCACACGTATAAGCCTGGTGCTTAGCCCCGAATAACCCGTCAGCCGCTAGAGATATGATTGGACGCACACAAATCCTAGTCTAATCCTTCCCGGATACCTTTCTGACAGTAAAATATGCAATAGGACGTTTGGGATAATTTGTATTTTAATTGCACGGTGGGGGAGGTAGAGCATTATTCAGCTGGCAATAAATGACAAGGCACATCACAAAACGGGGCTACGTAGAGCTGATAGGGCTCCCATTTTTCTCGCTTTACGTTTCTGATGTGGTGGTAAAAGGTTGGAACGGAGTTTCCCGGTGCTCTCAGTGTTCAAGTGCAACAGGAAGCGAATCGGTTTGTGATTTCGTCATGTGATTGTCATGTTCTTGGCCAATCATGTCTTTCTTTGTTGCCAGTAGTTTCGATGTTGTCACTTCGTCATATCGGTCCAATTAGCTTAAAGCGATGCTCCTCTTTGCAATAAAATGCATTCAGGTAAAATGGCCATCATTGCGTGTGTTGAATTATGCTATCTAATGTTCTAATCGAGCTTTATCCATTTTATAATTGGATCTTAAACATTGGGTAATGCTTAAATTTGACACAGTCAAATTTATACACACGGCCATGTCTTGTTACCCATAATAACAGAAGAGCTCAACAAATATTTTCCATTCAAATATATTTCATGTCACACTAGGGGCCTACGTCACGAGACCTATAGAGTCGACTGTTTATAGTTTGGTTACCTTTGACAGTTTACACATATGGTAACTCACTTTATACTAAGCGACCCTGTGCAACCATTCGTACACCAAATAGCCGTTCCAGCCAGAGTTTTAAACTGCAAATCTACAATTCCACAGACCAAAGCCTATTGCTTTCAGCAAGATTTGAGAGTCAAATAACAGATAAACTGAAACAATATCTGCCGCTATGGCACCAACCAGACAGTTTTATAGCAGTCTGAGATAGATAACCAAACAAATTGTTCATTTATTTCAGTTCTAGTTACACACATTAATAAGGTATGCAACTGATATACGGGAATGTGATATCCATTACTTGAGTCATTGGTTTTAATCGGCAGAGATATTTCAACCTATCACAACCATAACTGTTTTTATAAGCTTAAAGCATTACTGTTGGTAGTTACGTTAATACACAATTCCTGATTGTGTTCGTGGTTAAGCCTTTGTTAAAGAGAACTCCTTTAATACAGTATAGTTTGTAAACTGACCAGTTAAAATAAGAAAAGTGGGGCACTTAATCGACCGTTACAATGAACTGTTTTTCTGTTTTTGAATAACACAAATGTAAAAAAAATTGAACATTGAGACGAAATGGCATACCACTAGTGATGTTCCATAGCAAATAATTTTATCCTGGCCAATATGGAATTGAATAAATAAAACAGGCCGTGCTTACCTGGCTTTGTCGAGTTGAGGTTCTCGAAATAAGCAATCATCTGATTTGATGAGTGAGCTAAGCATTTTAGATTCCGAAGGTCATCTGTAACAAAAAGTTAGAACGCTTTAGTTAATTTATCTTTAGCATAGATGCTGTACATGATGTGTATATGAATCCTTTGTGTCAAATATCAGTATCA
>JAVFBX010030305.1:0-17895 GCA_034783855.1 Mopalia kennerleyi | reverse complement strand
AAAACAAAAAATACAATTTAGCCATGTTGCGTTATTTTGTCACCCCATGAGCAATCGTTTGTTTGAAATTGAGAAACCTGATAAAGCAATGCGATCTGTAGACTAATTTATCAACGTTTTATTTGGTAATATATGAAGTCGGCATTATAGAGTATATTGTCTGTGAACTTAAAGGGTTTGTTCTTTTAATTTGAAGCGTCTACTATAGTGGAAAGCATGTTTTCATTGTCAACCATCATTTCGGAAAGGTATAGGGACACAAACATCTAATCAACTTGAAAGAAACAAGTAATCACCAGACGCTACATACAGTTGTAAATACAGGTCATCAAAGAAAAACATTTAAATAGATCTTAGAGTAGAAGAAATTATGGCGATACATTTAAAACAATTCTCTCAGGCAACCTGTCACGTAAAAGACGTATTCAAATTTGTTTTAATACGCTATACTTGGAGGCAATTTGTCTTCTTAAATTTAACGTCGTACTCAAGGGTATTTCACTTATATGCCGACGGATTGTGAGACATACGGGTAATTCACTCATACATTTATTGAACATGTAAGTGAATTAGGGTACATGCGTATTCTTATCAAACCATATCACACCAACGAGGTACAAGAAACTGCGCTAACCGGATACAGCCCTGTCATTGGACAAATTCATAAGCTTAATTCAGTGATGTTTCTGGCATATATCAGTCCAGGTGTCTTGATTGAAAGAGATATTAAGTAACAAATTAATCGTGTAGTTGCTTCTTTCAACAATTAATCATATATACCTCATAGTTGCTGAATATTATGTTTGATCAAATTCATGAAATGAGCTAAACTGGTATCAATTGTTTCACTCAGACGACAGATCTATCTGAGATGTCTGGTAATGCAATCCATAGCGGAAATTTGTGTAAGACTCCACGGCGCCACTGAAGACTAAAACGTAGAAAACCGTCAATTATGTATTATTAGTCTAAACCTATTCTATTATTTTCGTCTGTGATAACTTTCGTAAGTAATGAAATTCCTGTGATTTACTGTAATATACAATACACGGGCGCTGGGTAACTGGTTTCTGTCATTAATCAGACATCGTTCTCACACAGGCATGTTTTTCGTTCGGCAATTTAAACTATATTATTCTTTGTAGGTGTGTCAAAATGATTGACGTCAATTAGACGAGCGTGTCATATATATCTGTGAAAATATGTATTTTATACTTCTGTTGATGACTTTCTTTTGTCTGTAACGAAGACATCAACCAGCCGAAGTGATCTTTTTTCTGGCTGTATCGGAGAGACCCTGTGTTGTTGTTGTGATAAGTTGGATATACAGTATTAGGGTATTTAAAATGACAACGGGTTTTCTTCCAGACCATATAATCAAAGTTACGGTAGTAAGCGTTTCTGTTTCTGATGACTTTAAGATAATTTGAAAATGATCCTAGATTTGATGTGCCACCAATCAAGCATTCCATGAATCATTATGTCGACATACAATCTTGTTTATAAGTTGTTTAATGGAATCTGCTAAGGGGCGTGACCAGGAGTGATCCATAGAAAACCATACAACAACAACAGTTTAGGTCATAGCGACAAATGAGCCTTCAAGCTTCTTTTTTTCCCCATATTATAATTCCTGTCTGAAATAAACCACGAGTTGTGTGCGGGCGAATGAACACCTCAGTGTATTGTTAATCCCTAATTAACAGCACAGACGTCTCTTCGATTAATGCAAGTAGGCTATAAAATATAAAAAGCGGATCTATTCAACTTGTTTTTGACTCTGGAAAATTTTAATTGCAATAGCTGCAGGCGTGAAGGGGAAGCTGCTTCCAGTAAAAATAGAAATACTCGTCTAACCAAGAGTGACTCACGAATAATTCATTTGTATAAAGAAACTAAACGATATCTAATTCTATAGATACTCGTGTTATAAAAGGAGTCCCTTGTATTTAGGGGTAACTTAATTGCTTAACACAATTTTATGATTTATACATTTACTTGGGCAAAAATTCAAAAAGAATGCCGAATGTGACAGGACTGACCATGGTTTCTTTAATACTTTAAGTAACATTTCTTATGGTGCTTCTTAACAGAAGCTCATACCTTATATTGTTTTCTGTTTATGTTTGATGCGAGGCAAGGGGTAAAATGTTTAAGAAAACTTTACGTGATTTACTTAATTTTAACAGGTTGGGATATCATAAACCATCGTCAAACCCGTTACAGATTTTCTAAATCTGCTATTGCTTTCTTGATATTCAACGAAGCGTTTTAGGGTATAATATCTTTATTAATATTTGCCAGGCAGAAAAGTTCATTTTCAGATTCCTTGGGGATACTTATCAGACACGGTGAGTTTATTGTCAACGCTTTACCATAGTCTGCATTTGAACGGTCACGGATTTATTGTTTATAATAGCTAACATTTGTCCGTCGCTGCTTTCTGACGCCCAGCTATTGCCCTTATTCTATTTGCATTGATTGTTTGTAGACGGTCTTGTATGATTTCCAATTTTATTGACTCGAGTAGAAGCAATGTTTGAGGAAACGCACATCACCTTTAGTATCTAATGAAAAATAAACAACAATGAAATAACTCTAATAGGAAACCTTGTCAATCAATTATTCTCTGTTAATACAGATGGTTGTGAGTTTAGACCGTGCCTTATCTTTTTATCAGAATTGGTCTATAAACCAACATATCCTCATCTCCTATGTGTTATTCCTCACTTATATCGTTTATCGATTGAAGAGCTATGTAGCCTACTCTACTGAAATCTATTGTCTCGTCGTTCTATGCATGTCGTACGTCCGTGTCAATTAGATATTGTTATAACCAAATCACTAAGTCGGTTAACTCAACAAATAAAATCTCGTTTACCAAATTGATCCACTGTGATGTTTATAATATGTTTTTCTCAAAATGATCCTACCACCGTATAGTACAAGTTATTCTGGCTGATTAGTTTGGTTATTTGTATATTTCACTTGACAAATGATTGCGATGAAGGGCCTACTATTCTAGCTAAACATACTATACCCCAATTATAAAAGGTAAAGTGGTGGCTCCGTTTGAACACCCATGGTCATGCAGTGCTCCGACTTCTCGAGATACG
Source organism: Mopalia kennerleyi (assembly GCA_034783855.1). NCBI lineage: Eukaryota > Metazoa > Mollusca > Polyplacophora > Chitonida > Mopaliidae > Mopalia > Mopalia kennerleyi. The sequence continues at coordinate 14,779 of JAVFBX010030305.1, read as the reverse complement.
CGGTGAGTCACGATAAATCTCCTAGTTCTAGTGATCAGAAATACAACGTTATACTTAGCCGTGGTGCTATATAGACACCTCCTGTATAGGCTGGAATAGTGAAACATACTATGATTTAAAAGCACGGCCAAATTCTATAAAACTAGATGCTAACGATCACCAGCTATCTGCGGGGGTATTGAGCGGCTCTTCATCACTTTAATTTTAATTTTAAAGAAATTTGTCATTTAATCGTATAACAATTTCAATATAATAGTGTAGAGTTATGTTTATTTATTAAGTTAAATTATTGACTAATGGGTTAGTTTTTTAATTTATTGATTTATTTGTTAACTTGTTGGTGCGTGCGTTCGTTCGTTCGTGAACAGGCTAGCTTGAAAACAAGTTCACCAATTAACTTCAAACTTGAAATGTAGCATTGTCCTGTTCAGACGACTTATGGGATTGCATTTCACCAAGTTTCGTAAAGCCGAATGGCCTTATTGCATTATTTGAGAATATTCAGGTGTGAATGTGTTGTGAACACGAAAAGTAGAGAATAAATTCACGGATTAACTTTAAAATTAGCATGTAGCTATCCGTCTTTAAGACAACGAATGGTATTGAATTTGCCCTATACTTGCACAAAACAAAATGGTCAATATTGCAGTATTTTATAACATTCATGTATGTATATGTTGTGAACACGATTACTCTGTAACAAATTCACGGATATGGATTAACTTGAAATGTAACATCAACTAGGATTGAATTTCATCAAATTCCATAAAGCAAAATGGCCGTCATTGCATTATATTACAGTATTCATGTCTGTATATGTTGTGAACACAATTATTCTGTAACAAATTCATGGACGAACTTGACACTTAAACTATAGACCACTACTATTAAGGTCGCATTTCATCAAACTCCGTGAAACAAAAAGCCTTGGTTGCTTTTTTGTTTTATAATATTCAGCCTATGTGTTATGAACATGAGAATTCGAGATCAAATTCACAGATTGACTGGACATCATGAAGTTAGCAAACTCCTACTAAGAACAGGATGGGATCGCATTTCATCAAATAACTCAAAACACAATGGCCGCCATGGCATTGTTTGTCAATATTCTCGCTATCGTGTTGTAAACATGATTATTTCAGAACAGATTCTCTGAATAACTTGAAACCTAAACGGTAGCTTTCTCCAATTAAGGCAAAGGATCGGATTTCATTTCTCCAAATACCGTAAAAAAAAAAATGGTTGCCATTGCATAATTTTACAAAAGTCATGTAGGCCCTACATGTATATGTTGTGAACTCCATAACTCTGTAACATATTCACGCATTAACTTAAAACTTGAAATATAGCCTCCTCCTGGTTAGACAACGGATGGGATTGCATTTCACTACATTCACTAAAACAAAATCTCCACCATCTCCATTATAAATAATATTAACGCCACAGTGTAGTTGAAATATGGCGTTAAGCACCAATCAATCAATCACTCCTATGTTTTGTGAACATGATACTAGCTTGAGAACAGCTTCATAGATTTTCTTGAGATTAAGCTTTCTTCTATTAAGACGAACGATGGGATTTTCTTGAGATTAAGCTTTCTTCTATTAAGACGAACGATGGGATTTAATTTCACTAAATTGAACAAAACAATATCCCTGCCATTGTATAATTTTGCAGTATTGACGTCTATCTGCTGTAAACATCATAATTTGAGCGTCACCGATTAACTTGCAACTTGTACTATGCTTCTCTCTCCTTAACATCACGAATTGATATGGATATAAGAAAGTTCAATTAAACAAAATTGGCCACTATTGCATAATTTGGCAGTATTTTCGTCTGTATGTTATGTGAGCACTAGACTTGACAAAAATATGGCTGACATTGCATATTTCACCAAAATGGTGATAAACATCATAACTTTGACTCCATAACTGTTCTTAAAAGTAGGAAGTATTGCAAAACAGCAATAGCTTCAATGATAGTCTTTCTATATGACCATCTAGCCTCCCTGCATAGAATACATAGTCTCTTGGACCGATCATATACGTTATTAGCTGCACAATATTTTGAAGACACCAACTACTCCTCAATATAATGACGAATGAATATAATTGAAAATTGTACACGTACTTCAAAAATGAGACTCAACAAAATAATATCAGAGGATATTTATGCTCCATTTGTATGGAAATAATTAACATTTTTACCTTGGTAGCATAAATTCGGGCTCTGTATAAATAAAACAATTTAATGCCACAGCCGAAATTGTAAGAAACTAAAAAGTATATCGAACAACGAGTAAAATTGCGTAAGTTATAATTCTTGCCAAAAGGAAAACAGAATTACTTGTAAAATCTCATGTCGACTACACTGAAACGAATCTGAAGATTGCAATCAAAATGAAATAACATATTGTATAAATGACATCCGAATGCTGTATCATGATCTCGCTCAGGACAAATCTGTGTATCAGTGTTTAATATGAACCCGTGAAATAGAGGCTTTATAGTTTGAAGACAGCAGAGTTTTCTGTTTGAGGTTATATCGGTGTCATATTTTACTACCATGACTTTACTTTATGCGAGGCGTTAAATTACACCAATAAAACACAGTCTGAATAAGACACATTTACAATCCATCTTTGATCAAGTCAAATAATAAAAGTAGTTTTTCAATATCTGATATAAATACCATAACAAATAGCTGAGCTGTTCAGGTGACATTATGTCAACGCTAATGCCACATGTACAATACCATCCACTTAATTACCTACTTTACACTGACATCAGTCAAACGAAAGAAATAAACAATGTTTGATTGATAACGGGCAGAATTGATCGGAAAGACGAAGTCTATTGTTGTGTATAGTACATCAGTTACTTTAGGCGTCAGAATTTGACAATGACGCAATTAATGGTATAGGTTTGAACCTAACAGAAGGTTGTCTTCGTTAGTTTTTTACACTGGACAGTGTAGCTTTACCTTAATCTACGATCGACATCATACATCATCTAAACTCTCCAGCGTGAATAAAAAAATACCAGTTTAATCCAGTTCATGAATTTAATATAACTCTATATGCAATAAAAAGTAGTTACTCTATGTGGGATGATTTTTACTTCTTAGTTGTTAGAAGTTACCACCCACTTGACAACATCAGTGGAGGGTATCGTGACAGTGTGTGTGTTCCTGTTGGATTCCTTAAACGCTAAATGCTCCCTTCCTGATAAGCTTTATCTACTTACATCTGCCAGTAGCTAAGTTGACAGCTAAGTGGCCAGTGATACGACACTAACTTTGTTTCAGAATTTGAAAATTAAATTCTTTACCTGTAAATAAATTTGCCCTGCAGCTGCTTTTTCGTTCACAGACTCGCAGGAAGGAATATTCTCTGGTTTGTCATATATTTATTCGTTACTTTCAAATATTTGATGTGATCACACATGGACAAATTTTAGTTTCTACGACTACTTTATGCATACTTTACAAAGTGTTAATGTAAACGTCATCCTTTAGAGTTTTCGTGTATTTAATACATAATTATATGTGATCGTCAATGAAAAGGGATCTTAACTTATTAATTTCTTCATTCTTAGAAATAATAGTTGTTTGCGGGTAATTTAGAAAAGCGGATGGTTCCATATGGAACCATTTACGACACAAAACGCTTTTTCGATATAAGAAGAAATGGAGAAATACTTGGACATGTTGGTGTGGTGGTTCTGTACTTTTCTAGCCAGATTTAGCCAGATTTAGCCAGATTTATTTATGTAGAGTTTCTAAATGTGTAATTTTTCGCTCTCGGATAAACAAAACCTGAACTTTCTCGTATTATTTTACTGTCGATAAATCTATGGTATTAGAAGATCGATATATCACCCATGTTAACGATATCAACATAAAATTCTCAAATGCATTAAAACTGTCATACAAAAATATCAGCCCCGTGGGGCAGCGGGTTGGCCAGTCCTGTAGAATACTCCCTCGGCTTCCTCAGTCGATCGTAAGAGGCGAGACAAGAGGAGCTTTCGGTTGCCCTGGTGTTTTCAGAGCTAAAGGGAAACAGGAAGCTGATCTGTTTGTATGTTTTATTATCGTCTCCGTCATCATATAAGTGAAATACCCTTGAGTACGACGTTAAACACCAATCAAACAAACAAACAAAAATATCATGCGCTTTACAGACACTTTCATTTAAATAAACCGTTATAGAGTTATTTTCTCCATACATGGTTGCATAACAGAATTGTTATCATGAAACCGTTCCACAAAGTTGATCTAACTTACCGTGGCAATGCAGTACCATCAGTACCGGTCGCCATGACAATCAAAATAAACTTAGGCTGGTACGCTTTTCTGCGCATTTTTCTCAAAATAACTTTTGACTAAGACGAAATTTAAAATGCTGTGAAATGGATTATTCTCAAATTTTAAAATGCGATATTTGGAAATGTCGTTCTTCTGAATGTAAGAGCTTCCTCTAAGACCAAATACGGAGGAGAAATTAATATAAATGTTTCTACTTTATTCCTCCTAACTTTGACTTAACATTTTAAATAGCTTTATGGAATCGGCGGTCGGTCTGAAGGAGAATTGTCAGGGGAGTTTCAATGGGATAAAGATGTTAAAAACCGACGTGGGTCCAAAAACATCCTTACTTATTATGTCTAACATAATCACGCAGTTTTGAGAATCGATGATTGGTCAATACTCAATTGTTTCTACTGTGACAAAACCCCCGTGGGGGAGCGGGTTGGCCTGTCCTGCGGAATACTCCCTCGGCTTACTCGGTCGATCGTAAGAGGCGAGAAAAGAGGAGCTTTCTGTTGCCCTGGTGTTTTCAGAGCTAAAGGGAAACAGAAGCTGATCTGTTTGTACGTTTTATTTTTGTTTCCGTCTTCATATAAGTGAAATACCCTTGAGTACGACATTAAACACCAATCAAACAAACAAACAAATCATAGTTTTACCCTATTTTGCCACACTATGTAGTGGAAAATCTATCATCATATAAATCGAATACTGAGTAAATGTATGACATTAATCCCCAATCCAACAATTCATTCCGCATCTCACCTGGGTGCAGACCAGAGGGTAAATCCTGCTGCCCTTGCGCTCTGAGAAACAATGGACAAATCAAGTTGATCTGTTAGTGATGTCTTTCTATTTCCTCCAGCATCCAGACTGTCTTGTCTCGTGGACTAACATTGGGGGTAATTTCCATGACTCATTGGGCTGGGACGCTGTCATATGGGTAAACTAACCTTACTGTATGTAGGGCAGAAACTAACCGCATCTCAACCAGAGTTATTGGCCATATTTACTCTGCACTTAAGTCCATATAATATGCGGCTGGGCATGAGATTCAATATTTTTCACAATTTTTTCAGGATACCTGTATTGTTATTGGTAGTATTTTTCTTGTCCTTTCTTTTTATTAATATATGATGTCTTTTAGGTAAGGATGCAGGCCAGAAGTGGAGCCGTTGAAGAAGCCTCGATGACGAAGGCCTTTGTTAATATATATAAACAGGAGGGCATCAAAGGGTTATGGCGGGTAAGAGAACACCACAGTCAAACACAGTCACTGTTTGAGAAACTATCAGATTTTGCACTTTTGATTAAAGAATTGTTTTTAAACTGTGACTACGTTTACATCTCCTTCTCATGGTTTACCATAACATTTTTTTCTTTGTTTGAGATTCAATGGCTGAAAATTAAAAAATCTACAGTTTTTCTTGTGAACTAGAACAATTTGTTTAGCACTGCTTTGGTTCACATGAGGGTATAAAAATAATGAATATATGCTTCACTGTTTTTTTTTTTTCAATTAAAATCAGTTGGAAACATGTACCTGACTTGGCACATAAACTTTGTATTTTTGTGCAGTTACTATCCACTTGGTAAACGAATGTTTTTGACAATCCAAAGACCTCACTTGTCTGTGATGTCTTCATTGCTTCAGTTCACTGTTGCGGGTGGTTGGAGGGAGCTTCATGCTGCCCTGGTGCTCTCAGAGCTAAAGGGGAACAGAAAGTTGATCTGTTTGTGGTGTCTGTATTGAGTCCTGTTATAGTCCTGTATTTGTCCCATCCTGTCTTTGATTGTTGCCAGTGGTGTTGAGGGTGGTTTCTTTCATCCATTGGGCTGGCACGTCGTCATATAAGTGAAATACCTTTGAGTATGACATTAAACCCCAATCAAACAAACAAACCATGCTTCAGTTGCCCTTTGGCAAATGGTAGTTTTTTGCTGGTGTCTTTATATATCACTGAAGGAACTCTCACATTTTCTCATTGTGTTTACAGCATGGCTTGTTAGCTTCAGAGTACATCAACTTGGGCTTGGTGTTAAAACAATTCATGTTTCATCCAAACCATTTATGTTGATAACCTTTACCTGTTTCTAGGGGGTGTGGCCAACTGGTCAGTGAGCTGCCGTGGTAGCTGGTGTGGAGTTACCTGTTTATGTTGATATTGTTTACCTGTTTCTAGGGGGTGTGGCCAACTGGTCAGCAAGCCGCCGTGGTAGCTGGTGTGGAGTTACCTGTTTATGACTTATCCAAGAAACATTTGGTACATTCTGGAATCCTGCAGGATGGAAAAATTACTCATTTTACGTAAGTTATAAATAAATATGTGTTTTATAGGTAATCCAATTTTGGATAAAAACTCTAAAGCTTGCAGAGGTCCAAATATTTGGGTGGCTAGCCGTTATTGGCTGGAAGTTTTCACATGCGTCATTCAGTGTTTGTTTTCTTCAAAATTTTTAAGTGATATTTAGTATGGCGTAAATTCCTATTATACAAACAAAAACAACGGATCAAAGCTAAACTTTGGGTCTCTTTACTATTAGACTGAGACTAAAATCTAAGGGTTTAACTTGGTTCTTATTTTTCCAAACGTACATGTAGCACACATGTATAATAAGTGGCATGGCTGTTAATATCTTTGTATAACCATTAAACACATTGAGTTTATTTATTCTGCTTATTTTGTCTATCCACTGCAATAAAACTCAAGTACCTAATTATGGGTGTCTGTTTTATTTTCTACCAGGGCCAGTTTTATAGCTGGTTTAGCCGGTGCAATTGCGTCTAACCCCATTGACGTTGTTAAGGTGGGTCTCTTCATTTTATTATTCTTAAAGACTGTTTTTATGTATTGCGAGAGAAAAAAAAAAAGTGTTTTTCCTTAACTGGTTTTATCCCTAACAGATTAACTACTACTCCAGTTTGATAAAATGTAGAATATCATACAGATGTATAGAAATGAATCACACTAACAAAGGAATGTTCCAGATTATTTGAAAACCATACACAAGTGGGCTTTTCAGAATGTGGGTCATTCTCTTGTCATGATCAATTATAGCATAGTTGGTGAAGTGTTGACTGTAGATCAAAGGACCAGAGTTTGATGCTTGGTGAAAGAATGATCATAACCATCATTATTGTAGCACATGGCTAGCAGTCTGGGTTTAGAGGTTAGCGTGTCCGTTTCCTGATCATCCTTTCATTGTACTGCCCACACATTCTCTAATTTCTGTCAACATCGGACATTTGACACAATCCTATCATGGGTCTCCTGCTATTGCAGGGGTGTTTTTCACTCGTTTTTTCCACCGTATTTAAATACATGTAGGACAGAGTGTGAAGTGGACAATCCATTATATAAGTGAAGTACCCTTGAGCACAACCTTTAACCTCAATCAACACAAACTAATGTACTGCACTAAACAAATTTGATGCCCTATTTTAAGGCTAGGTGTAAAAAGAAAGTTACCCTGTTACTCCTGGAGAGACCAAGACAGCTGGTGTTCCTACTGGGTTTGTCACAAACTAATGACCATGTGAAGTGAATATAAGTGAAATACCCTTGATTGTTACACTAACAAATAAATCTTGTACATTCTGTGATTTGGGTGGCCTTGGGTCGAATCTCAATCGCCACTAACTTCTTTATTAACCAAAAATCATGGAGAGTCCATATTACAAAAAAACTTTAGCAGAATGAATTATCAGATAGAATAAAAACATATTCTGATATTGTTGAAACTGTTACTACTAGTCACCCTTTTTATTTCCTATTTACCATGGAGGGTTGGGTGGAGCTTCTTGTTGGCCTGGTGCTCTGTGAGCTTAATGGCAACATGAAGAGGGTCTGTTTGTGATGTTGTATCCTGTGATTGTCCTGTTTTTCTCCAGTGTTGTCTCCAGTTTGTTGCCAGTGTTGTTGAGGGTGGTTTCCTTTACCCATTGGCCTGGCATGCCGTGCTACACATGCATGAGTGAAATAACATTAAGCCCAAATCTACCAAATACACCGTAACACGTCTTCTATTCACCTACAGTATTAAAAAATCAAAATCAAATGTGTCAAAGCGATTGTATTTTTGTCCATATTCATGTAGATAACTTGTTCTTGATAGTGTCATCTACCATCAGCTGTGGCTTAGTGGTTACATGTAGGTTGTGCGCTTACTAATCCTACTTCGATGTATCATTGATGGGATTGAGTCCTGTCTGACAACCATAACAGGGGTGGTTTTTGCGAGTTTTTCTCTCGGTTTTTCCCATAATAAGACAAGGAACAGGGGAAGCAGACAATCCATCGTCATTTAAGTGAGATACCCTTGAGTATGATATGATAAGTCCAATCAAACAAACAATCTAACCTCATAAATTCCCATGTCAAGTTAGGAGAAGATGGTTAACTGTGCTTTATCCTCCAATACAGGATAACTTCCATACAAAATGAGCAGTTCATAGCCTGACCAACAAACAAGCGGTCAGGTTTTTCATTACTTAATTGAACAATTCATTTCCTGGGTTAATCAGGAGCTTTCCGTTGCCCTGGTGTTCTCAGAGCTTAGGGCGGGTGGTTGGAGGGAGCTTCATGTTGCCATGGTGTTCTCAGAGCTAAAGGGGCACAGGAAGCTGATCTGTTTGTGGTGTCTGTATTGCGTCCTGTATTTGTCCTGTCCTGTCTTTGCTTGTTGCCAGTGATGTTGAGGGTGGTTTCTTTGAGCCATTGGGCTGACACGTCATCATATAAGTGAAATGCCCTTGAGTACGACGTTAAACCCAAAACAAACAAACAGAGCTTAAGGGGAACACAGAGCTGACCTGTTCAGGGTGTCATTGTATCTTGTCATTGTCCTGTATTGTTTGTTGTCCATGGCCTCAATGGTGGTTTCTTTCACTCATTGGGCTGGCACACTGTTATTTGAGCCAAACAAACAAAACTTTGATTTTTAGTTAAGCAATAAAGTATGATAATTTAAGTGGTATTGTTGTTTTAAATTCCATGACAAATAATCGGCTGCCTTTTTCCACAGCATGTCTACCTTTCATGTTTTTCCTGGCTTTTTACCACAATTTTTTTCTAAAGGTGGCTTCCCTGCTGGTCCAAATCTGAGCTGTCAGTCAGAGATTGGGCCCCGCCTACACTGGCCCATTCAGCCATTCAAAAGAGGGATTCGAGTTGAAGCTGGGGGGCTGCTGCAGGGGCTGTGATCAGCTCCCTAAGAACAGGTCACCCAGAGTTCAATAGCGATCTCCCTACTTCAGTAATCTCACATCATAACCTCTGCCACCGTAAATGAACCTCTGCCAACCTAAACGCTTTCCAGTATATCATAGCACTTCAAGTAACTTAATGGTAATGGGGGAAAAGGGGGTAGACCGTACTAGTAACAATCTTTTTTAAGAAATTATACTAATTTAATGATGTAAGTTCATTTGATAAAATGATTCATCACATGTATTTAAGAAAGATTCTTCTTTTCATTATAACAATACATTTTATCATTCAACCTACTCTGTGTTGCGATCATTTCCGCAAGCTGGGTGACAGTTTACATTTTCTTTTCTTTTTTCACGAAAAAGTATATTTTTGATTTCATAGTCCAGTTATATACAGTTATTTATTTTTTTTATGCTCAAAACCATTTAGCCTTTTTTTCGCGCGGCCTCTTCTGCTTTTGTTTTTTATTTTCTGGAGGTAATTGAGTGAGTCAAAGTAATGAAATAATAGTTTCAATTTCCAACAAAAACTTTCCCTTCAGTAGAATGTTAAACATCAAGGAAATGGGAGAATTGTAGATACACAGTTATCCTGTTTTTGGACTTTTGAATCTACATGATAAATAAACTCCTCGTTTTTTCTCTGCTTTGCTTGCTTTTTTTTTTATTTGTAACTTTTTTTACACAACAATATTAACACTTGGCAACAATATTTACTGAGAAAAGATTTATTAACAACAAATATTTTATAAAACTTGCTAACTTCACAAAACCCATTTAATCATATACATAGTTTATAATACAGAAATTGTTGTGATAGTTTCCTTTTAATTTGTGTTGAATAAGTTTCTATGTTGTTGCTTTTCTTTGTGCTTCAGACACGCTTGATGAATCAGCGGATTTTAAAAACAGCTGTTTTATCATCGAGTGGGTCTTCCACGCCAGCCATATACACCTCTTCAATGGACTGTGTTATACAGGTATGTGATCACAAACCTCAGGGTTAGCATAGGGTACAATTATTCTGTAAACACAACTTATTTGAAACAGACAAATATAACAAAGTAATATTAATTGTCCACCACTACTATAGTAGGGGGGGACTTAGAAATGCTACTCGGCGTCCGTCCGTCCGTCCGTCCGTCCGTCCGTCCGTCACAAATGCTTGTGAACACGCTAGCTTGAAAACAAATTTACCGATTAACTTCAAACTTGGTATTTAGCTTCCTCCTGTTAAGATGACGGATGGTATTACAAATCACCAAATTCCGTTAAACGAAATTACCATTATTACATAATTTTAGAGTATTCATGCCTGTATGTGTTGTGAACACGATAAGTAGAGAATAAATCCACGGATTAACTTCAAACTTGGTATGTTGCTTCCTCATGTTAAGACGATGGATGGGATTGCATTTCACCGAATTCCGTAAAACAAAATGGCTGTTATTACATAATTTTAGAATATTCAAGCCTGTATGCGGTGTGAGCACAATAATTAGAAAATATTTTCACGGATTAACTTTAAACTTAGTATTTAATTCTTCCATGCACAGCTAGGGGGTGCTGTTTGAATGACAGATGGATTGCTATTCGATTAATAATAGAGTTAGGATTACCAAACTTGGTGGACATGGACTTCGACCAATAACCTGTCACGTGACACATTTAATATCTCGAAACAAGGCTAAGGGGCGCTATTTGAATAACAGACTCGAATAACAGACTGAACTGTTACTGATCTATAGCTTTTAGAAAATAAGACATCTTTACAGTGTTATCATATATAATAAATTCACGTTGACTTGAAATTACAATTCTTATTTCTAACTGTTACTTTTAACAGTAATTTCTCCAGATGTACCAGAACATGATAAAAACGTTTTCGATCCAATAATCCCTAACATTTTTAGATGTGCTTGTTTAATTATCCATAATCGTAGATATTCGTTTAAGGAAGATATGTTTTGGATAGCTATACCATGCTAAGAAGTTTATTTTCTTTTTGAATAAATTAGTACTAGTACATAAACTTCTACTACGATTAAATAGAAATTTAAGCCAACAAACCGTTGTTTTTTATTAATGAACAATAGGAAAATGCACAAATTGTAATGTGTTGGTAACTCTCCTAAATGTGAGTGAAGATAATAGACATCATTGTTATCATTGAATTCCTCTGACGTAAATCTAAGTTGCTTGCCAAATGTTTTAATTCTCCTCTTAATCGGATTATAGTATCAGAGGGTTTCTATAATGTACCAACTACAAACTAAACATAAACACGAATTGTTCCATTGGATATAAGTGATGCAAGTAAAACCTAATAAGACAAAACACTCTATGGCTGAAAACCTCGTTTAATTTGACGCAACGTTTCAATGTCTGACATCTCCCTGAGACACAAAATCAGCGACTTCGGAGCACCTTGAATCAAATGCACAGAACTTCACACATCGAGACTATATCAAATACATTAAGTGCTATTAAATTACATATCGAACATGGTTAGAAGGAAATTAATGGAAGCCATACAAATACGTACACTTAAAGCGAAATGAAACAGGTACACGTCTTAACTACTCTTTAAGGACCCTAGTCAGTAGTAAACAATGCGACCCTTTTCGTGGCTTTTGCGGGTATTTCCAAGAGATGATTACATGAACGTCATAAACATTGAGAAGGCGGAAGACTTCAAGATTCTAAATATGAATTCATATTATGATTAGTTTTATAACTTTTATTTGATAATGGGATTAATGAACAAAAAAGTCTAAAAAAAATTTTAATGGACCCTTGATTGTAACTCTTATTTTTTTCAGATGATTGGAGATTTTTTTCCAAACTCGCATGTCTTTGAAGACAAGTATTTAAACTAATATAAGTTCATAGGTTTTTTTCTAAATTCAAGTTAGTTTGTTTACAATTAATAAAAAATATGTGTAAAAACTACAAATCTGCCCTTAAAAAATTATTAGCTAAATATCTTCAAAACGAAAATCGATATAAAATAAATGCATGAACATTTTTTTGGATAATGGCTTCACCATTATCCAAATGGTAGTCTGTGTCAAATATCAAAGACTTAGAGCGAATAGTTGACGAGAAATAAACGATTTAATTGATAAAAATAAAGAAAAATGAAAGCTGAGAAAACAGCCTTAACGTATGTAAATGATTGACCTCCAAATTTAAGATTAGGTCTAATAATTTAAAAACACAACATGTTTTTTTTAATTGAATGAAAAGACGAAATAGAGTTTTAACTATTGTATTCATTTTTTGAATACATAATTTAAAAAAAATGTCTTTAAATTGCCGTTTTAACTTTGAAATTTGACTGACGTCGGCATCATAGATTTCGTTCACACCTGTGTTAATGGCTATCAGTAGGAGTCCTACTGTGGGCATGAGTAGGCCTATTTTGTATAAATGTGTGTTCTAACACCCACAAACATCTGTTCTCCATGTGTATTGTTCTGCGTCACCCGTAATGGAAATTAACAGCTACGATAACCTTGCATAGAGCCCTCTCATATCGGAGACAAAATCCATTACGTAGCAACAAATTCTGTTCAGATACAATGTTTATTCGTCATTAAGGACTTTCATGAAAATTGGTAAATAACTGTAACGAAATAAAATAAAACCATCTCAGTACATAGGCAGGATAACGTGTGGTGTCATTTGTTTACAAAAATAAGCTATCATGCAACACGTAGATGTTCTTCGATAACGAAAATGAAGTGTAATGATAAAATAATATAGGTAGTATTCAACCTTCATTGGTGACCAAACAGTCAACGCTTTTACGGATTGACAGTTCATTCATCACTGTAACATTAGTATTAGCGTTGTGTTGTTTCACTACGATAAATTTAAGAATGCCGTTATACTGAATGAGTTACTGATTCCAAATAACCTGATAGGAGTTCGTTAGCAGGTACTTATTGTCACTAAACAACTTACACTGTGATTCACTAAGGCAACATGATACGGTGGGATTTGACTGTAACGCGTTGAAGAGAACGAAGCTTCCTCCTAACACTGAAGAGCTATCCCCAAGACTATGTAAAATAATGAGGTCACGGATCAGCACAGTCCCCCGGCTAATATCGCAATAGCACTGATCACTTATTGTGACGTTTTGGACATTTTCATGATTAAACGAAAGTTCTGGGTTGTGGATTTCCTTTAATGTGTGTTTGATCTTGAAGAGAAGAATGTTGGCTTTGTATAAGACTATGTACATACTCTTCGGTACGTGACCGTGGATTTTCTGTAGGAACACACACTTTAGATTGGATACTTCCGGTAGCGACTGATTGCAGGACCATAAGTTCGGCTTCGGCGACTGCTACATTTTTCCTGTGTTGTAAAAGTTCCAAATCAGCAATAAGTTCTGTCTGTTCTCTTTCAGCGTGGGCTGTCGGCATTTGTTGTTGCTCGCTGAGAAGTGCATGTCGTTTGCAAAGATCTACCTCTTTCATTGCGTCAAGAACTCGACATAATGGGCAGTTATTGATCGATAATGATCGTACTTATGGGGAAAGTTCCTGATCTGCTTTACGCAGTGATAGCAAATCGTCTGGCGATCTTGAGCAGGTCTCTAATTGTTGCTGTACGGCGTCCCAAGCTTCTTCTGATAGGGTTAATAAATCTTGTAGAAAAGATTGATATACTTCTTGACCTTTGTAAGTTAATGTTCGTAGACGTGTAGGTCTTTCTGTTGTCGCGATATCCGAAAGTGAATCTGGGTCGTTTTCGGCCATAGTGTACAAATTGAGTTTTAAACACAATATAAACAATCCATTTTATTGAAAAAATTATTTTTCACTGTTTATTTATATTTCACTGAATATGTATCTTTTACTGTTTATGTAACGGTTAATCTGTTTACTGTTATTGATTGGTTTCTGTATGAAGAAGGTATGTTTTATATTAACATATACGTAAGTCTGTTTATGGTTTGTTTAATTACAGACTTTGTATCACTTTCAATTTCTGTTATGAGTTCTCGTATTTACCTGTAAGGAGAGGATTCCCGAATAATTCACTGTATAGGCGTTAACAAGTGTCAGTGTAGAGTGAACGTTGTCCTCTGTCCGTAGCTATTCTTGTATTGGTAACGACTTCTGGTTTTCTGGTTGTCACACCATCTCAGAATGAGCCGTCAGTAGGTCAGAGTTTATTTACTGTACTGCGTCACCCGTAAGGGATTTAACAGCTTAGATAACCTTTTCATAGAGCCCT